>PVKA01016938.1:0-46838 GCA_004027165.1 Ctenomys sociabilis | reverse complement strand
ATTTTTTTTTTTTTTTCAGAACTGGGGATTGAACTCAGACCCTTGTGCTTGCCAGGGAAGCACTTATTCCACTGAGTCATCTCCCCGGCCCCTTCAAACAACGTTAAATGGCTACTACTGTCCTGCATGAGGCCACACATCTCTAACAGCACTGTTCACACCAAAACTGTACTCTCGGCAGATTCCAAACTATATATACCTGGGAGTAAATTATCCGCTGAAGAATTTGTGCAAAGAACATATGTTTTGCCTTGTTTTAATTCAAATGATACACGTACAGGAGCTGGGGAGATAGCTCGGTGGTCCAAGTGCCACCTGGCAAGCACAAGAACCCTGGGTTCAGTCCCCAGTACCGCATATGGTGCCAGCCCCAGAACCCCCAGGTGCACTGTACCATCCACCAAAACTGAATGTGGTTTCTTATGCCTCTAATGGGAGACTGAGAGAGGGGGACCACTAAAATCTGAGCTGCATATAAAGACCCTGCATGAAATAAATAAAAGATTTTTTAAAAAAGAAAGAGGGGCCGGGGTTATAGCTAAGTGGCATAAGTGCCTGCCTGACAAGCACAAGGTCCCAAGTCCAGTCCCAGTCCTGGAAAAAACAAAATAGACCAGTAAAAAAAAGAAAGATATACATCCCAAGTGAATAATTTATGAGCATACCTTCTCCAGAGTTTAATTATTGGGATTTTGTTCAATATATTTTCTTATACTTGTTCACTCAGACTAGTGTCCAAAAGCTCCTACCTAGGGTCAGCCAGATAGCTTAGCAGACTAAAGTGCTTGCGTAGGCAGAGCACAGTGGCCAGGATGTCGGCCTGCCATGCCTGTCCCACCCCCAGGGCACCCAGAGATGATGATTGAGACTGGGCATGGTGGTGTGTGCCTGTAATGCCAGTACTTGGGAGGCTAAAAACAGGAGGATCACTATAAGTCCTATCCTCACAGCAAGACTCTATAGACTCTGCATGAAATATATAAAAACAAAAACAAAACAAAAAAAGTTCCTTTTTGACTATACACTTGATTTTAATTGGAGTGATTTATATATTGTGAGGATCAGACTTGTGTCAGCCACACCTTTCAAGTTTACTTCTGATCTCTCTTTTAATTCCATCTATCCATCTATCTAGTACTTGGGACTGGACTGAGGAAAACTCCACCACTGAGCTACATTCCCAGTCCTTTTTATTTTGAGACAGGGACTCAAAATAGTTGCTAGGCAAGTCTCAACCTATATTCCTCCTACCCAGGAAGAACAATCCCATCTACAGAACAGATGGGATTAAGGTGGGTATCACCAGGCTTGGATTATTTTTAAATTTTTAAATCTCATTTATTCTCATGGACTTTTTTTTTTTTGATGGAACCAGGGACAACCAGCTATCTTATTCTACTGAGCTATCTCCCCGGCCCCCTATCAAGGATATTTGTGATTAAATATTTGAATTATTTTTTGTCATATCAATAAAAATGCTTTTACATTTTAATCAATATGTATCATTTCAAGACAGGTTAATCACTTCACTTTACTTTCCTTCCATAATGCTCCAGTAACTCCACATAATAGTGAAGAGTTAAACCAAGAATATGAGAAATCTCACTATTACCCGAAGTTTTCAAACAAAAAGTTGACTCTGGGGTTTGGGGACATAGCTCAGTAGTACAGTACCAGCCTGGCAAGTGGGAGGCCGTGAATTCAATTCTCGGTACAGGAAGAGAGAGAGAGAGAGAGGGAGGGAGGGAAGGAGACAAAAGAAAGATTGACTTTGGATTGATAACACATCGAAAATAAAACCAATATGGTTATATACTATAGCCTTTTTGTCTAAAGTCTTCAGAATTAAAAAGAAAAAAAAAAAAAAAAAAAAACTCCATGTTTCTCCTAGAACCAAAAATCTATTGTATAAGAGCCAGCCAAATAGCTCAGCAGATTAAAGCACCTGGAAGCAGGTGCAGGGGTCAAGGGTTTGATCCCCAGTCCTACCAAGTTGGCCCCACCCCTGGGCTGCACAGAGATGGTGAATGAGACTGGGTGTGGTGGCACATGCCTGTAATCCCAGCTCTTGGGAGGTTGTAAACAGAAGAATCACTATAAGTCCGATCTGGTAGTGAGACCCTGAACATGCTTGAAGACCTTTTCCTAAAATACTTCTGTATTATAAATAAATAAGATTTATTGTATATATTTTATAATATATACAAAGAAAAGATATATATTTGATTTCATATTAATATTCTTCTCATTATATAGTGAAACATATCAAAATAGTTTCACATGCTAAAACTACACTAGTGTTAGCAACACTTATATCTGAATTTCAATATTTTAATATTAACATGAACTTGAATTTTAATTTGTTTTAATTAGACTTTACCCAATGGTTTAGAAAAAAAAACACTGTATTTTTGCTTCATGTTTTCACATCGCTCAATAAAAGAGCACCTAAGGAAACAGAATAAAAATGAATTGAGTATTGTAATTTAACAAAATTAGTCTTTTTAGAACATTACTACTTGGTGGCTCTACAGCAGGCAAGTTCAACTTTTTTTGTGGTACCAGGGATCGAACCCGGGGCTTTGTGCTTGCCAGGCAGGCACCTATGTCACTGACTATCTCCCTGGCCCCCAACTTTTGATGGACTCTGAAGGAAAACTGAAATACAGCTCAAAATTTCCTTTCAGAGCACCTCTAGGTATAGCTAAATTGGGAATGTTTTCCCACTAAGAATGAAGCACAACTTAAATTCAGATTGTCAATCAAGAGAAACTGTTTCACCCACCATTCCCTGAGCCTTATTTCCATTCTGTTTAGCACATAAGTTGGCAGATCTAACAGCCACAACACCATCTGCTATGACAAAAGCCAGCTGACATCTGGCACTGCAGCAGCACCATGAGAAGATGAGCTTATTTTCCATTCTGTGACAAATCAATTAGGTCAGATATTCCCAGTCATGGACACAGAATGGCACAAGGAATCTGCTCCTCTTGATAATCAACAGCAGCTACTCTTCTGTTTTCTGTCTCTCTTTAACACAAATGACAGAAAAAATTCAATGCCTAGAAAGCCTGCTTGATACCTCAGTCATTGTTGGGTTTTTGGTTTTTGGTACTGGGAATCAAACTCAGGACCTTGTATCCTCAACCCTGATACCTCAGTTATCCACTTTGTTCTTTCAATAAATTTACTGAGCAACTTCTATGTGTCAGGCACTGTATGACGCACAAAAAATACAAAATGTGAGGCTTTTCTCAGTAAATGGATGCAGCTAGAGACTATACTCTTAAGTGAAATAAATCATACTCACATGTGCAAACATTGAATTGTCTCACTAGTTTAAAAAAGAGTAAATAAAATCTGAAAGAAACAGATACTGTGAAAAGGGAATGAATCTATTCAAAAGGAAGAACCTACTAAGATGAAGAGAAGGACAGGAGAAGGAATGGGGGAAAAGGAGATATATCTATGTGCATATGCAGGATGGTTTGGATAACTGTACTGTGGAATACTGATAGTCCATGGAAAGTAGCAGTTCATATTTAATTTTTTTCATTTTTTATCCTTCTTTCACTCTTCTTAAATTCTTGCAACTTTTTTTATCCAATTTTGCATGCACATATCTGGTAATTTAAACAATTAATATGCAATACAACAAATACTGTTGAGTTCATATTATTTTGTTTAGTGAAATGCTATATCATTTCTAATTTTTATTTTATTATTATAATTTTGTGCTCTTTAAAAAAATAATAAAATAAATTTTAAAAACTAAAAAGTAAATAAGTGAACACCCAAAATGCAATCCCTAGTCTCACAGATTTAATAGTCTAATAGGTCTGGCTCTAACTGAGTAAACACATCTACAATTAAAAATCCATAAAGGCATTATGTGCTAAGTTGAGGTGTGTGGTCATGTGGAACAGCTGGTCTTACTCTGCTGCAGAAATTCAGGGCAGACTCTGAGACACAAACAGGGCTGACCTAGGCAATGAGGAGGGGTGTATATTTCAATGTACTACATGAACCAAAGCACTATGACAAACAAAGCACTGTAAATGCCCACCCCAAGCATGTAAAAAACAGCAATGAGGGTAGAACACAAGGTACATAAAACACGGTACAAAATGAGGCTCAGTGGTAATGATAATAGTAACTTGCACCCAGTGTCTTTTAGGCATTGGGCCAATTTTAACCTTCCAGACATGAACTTATTAATGCTCAGAACTACTATATTGATAGTAACCCTACTACCTGTGACCTCACAGGTCACATTAAATACTTTTCATTATAAAAACAATTAAAAGGCATTTGATGTATTTTAAGCTAAGGTTGAGTGTGGAAGTAGGTGATCTGCCTTGATTAAAATTGTATTCTGAACAAAAAAAGGGAATCCTGCTTTCAGGACATGATTCCCAGATGACTAGAGCAGCTGCAGGAAGACCTGTCAGGAGACAGCTGCAGTAATGCAGGAAGAAGGAGCTGATCATGGCTTAGATTAGAAAGTAGTAAGAGGTGAAGCACAAAACCTTGAGAGAGATTTACAGAGAGAAATGGCAGGACCTGGTGATGAACTGATGGGAAAAAAGGGCATCTCTATAATGTCCAAGATGCCAGTTTCAGAAACAACATGAGTAATGATGTCTTTTGATGAGATAGAGAGGTACCTTGATTAGCTTATAAGCTAACAGAAAATTGTTGGATGAAGTACAGCCTTCATGATGACATGCACTGAAGAACAACAAATAACTCAGAAAAGTTTTTCTGGTTTTTTTTTTTTTTAAACAAATGTATGTATTTGCCTGTGATTATATATAGCCATCCCTATAAGGCTTAATTAAAAATAATGCTCTGATCACAATTACTATCATCTAATGGCATTTTGAAATTCTAAGGTGAGAAAAGAAAAAAATACAAGATTCATCAGAGATGTTTTTTTGAGATGTTTTTGACATACATGAAATTAAAAAGCACAAAAAGTCCACAACAGTGTTATAGTAATCAAACAGCATGGTACTGGCATAAAGATAGATATACAGACCAAAATAACAAAACAACCCCAAAATAAATCCATACACTTATGATGAAGTGATCTTCAACAGACACCAAGAATACACAACAGAGAGCACACCTTTAACTGGGTGTGAAAAACTGCCTTCATGTGTATCTTCTCATCTCACACCATATCCGAAAATCAATTCAAGATGACCAAAAGACTTAAACATATGACCAGAAGCTGTTAAAATGCTAGAAAAAAACAGAAGAAAGCACTTCGAGAATGGTCTAGCTAAAGATTTTCTAGATATAATCCCCAAAGCACAAACAATCAAGACAAACCAGACAAATAGGATGATAGGCAACAAAAAGCTTTTGTACAGCAAAGGAAGCAATTAAGAGTTAAGAAACAACCTATAGAATAGGACAACATATTTTCATGCCATATACCTGATAAGGGATTAACATGCAACATATATAAAAACCTCAGTAGCAAGAAAACAAAATACAATTAAATATGGGCAAATGGGTTAATAGACAGTTCTTAGAGATATGCAAGTTTCCAATAGGAATATTTAAAAAATGCTCAAACTCACCAATCATTAGGGAATGCAAATCAAAACCATGGCAGCACCCTACACATTTTAGAACAGTTATTGTAAGATAGGAGCCAACAAATGTTGGTGAGAAAGTAGAATACCATGTCCACTGCAGCAATATTCACGAAACCCAAGTTATGGAATCATCAAGGTGCCCACAAACAAACAGAAGATACGTAGACACTCTGGGCATGCTGGCCTACAATCGTAACACTCAGGAGTGTGGCCGGGGCAGATGGATCACTCTGAGCTCCAGGCCAGCACAGGCTCCACAGGGAATTCAAGCCAGCCTAAACTACATACATGGCAAGATCCAGTCTCCAAAAACTAAAAAAAAAAATAAAGAACAAGAAAATTTAGAATATCCTGTCATTTCTCATGACATGGATGAATGTGAGGGCCAACACACTGAGTAAAATAAGCCAGGCATAGGGACCATAAGTGCTGTATGATTTTGCTCATATGTGAAATATAAAAAAAACTAAACTCACAGAAATGGAGAGCGTAATGATGATAATCAAAGGTTGTAGAGGTGTGTAGGAGTGTTTGTGAAAGGGCACAAAATTTTAGCTGAAGTAATAAGTTCAAGAGATCTATTGTACATCATAGTAAGTATAATTAACAACTGTATTGTATATAGAAAAATACTACGGAGCAGATTTTAAATATTCTTCACACAAAGAAGTGAGATAATGCACATTAGTTTCATTTAGTCATTCTACAATGTATATATAAATCAAAGCATCATGCACCAACTAAAAACAATAAAAATGAAATAAATTTTTCTCTCCCCAAAACAAAAACAAAAGAGTAAAGCACAATTGCCATCTCCATCTCCTAATCATTAACATCCATCTCCTAGAAACTTAATCAAAAATATTTCACAGTATGACCACACTTTATAATCATTTTAAAAAACTTAATAAGTTTGTACCTCTCACATTGCCAAACAGCTGGGGGTTAACTCAGTGAAACATAAATGATTTAAGTAGTTGGAATCATATACACGTAACACAATAACACATATACACACATTGCTTAAGAATATAATCATTTTAAAAGGAACAAGGTGAGATAAGACGATGATTCCTCCTTTCACCTCTTCCCCAACAAAATCTGTGAATTAATGATTAATCTAAAAGAAAAATGAGCTCAGTTTGTTTTTGTGATTTTGCTTCACTCACTTGCCCTTTCAGAGATGTCTAAGAGTTGAATAATATCAAGCTCTCATCTTTTATTGCAGGAATTCGATATTACATGACACAAAATATTTGGAGGTATATCATGAATTTTAAACCTCTATAAAAATATTATTTTAAAAAATAAAAATAAAAAACCACATAGAATGTTCAGAATTTTATCAACTCTTATTTATATGATTTTCTTGGGAAGGTCAAATACACTTAAAAAAGAATAAGGAAAACAATCAGCTTCTATAACATTAAGCAATTATAATATGCTACAGAAAAAAATACAGAACAAGGTAATAGAAATATTGTTAGCTCAGAAGAAATTAAAATCTCATCAATCCTTTTCCATAATAGAGACTGCCAAGTACATACTTACAAATCAAAATCCCTCCACTTAAAAATGCAAGCTATACAGTTTAAATCTTTAATTAGACCTCTGTGTTTAATCTACAGGTAACATACAGCTTTAGATTAGCAATAGTTTCACATAATTTTTAAAATACTCTGTGGTAAAATAGTAACAGTTTAATTTGTTCTTCTCTGTGTCCTCAACTCCCCTAACAGTTCCCATATTAAGAAATGTCAATGACAATGGATGATGACATATAAGAAAGGCCAAAACTGTTTTCCCAAAGCCAAAGTCATTCCAACACAATGTAAACGATGCTTTGCCCCCAAGCACTCAGAGTAAGGACAGCTTTGTAAGTCATGCGGAGCAAGCAAAGCACCAGAAGATGTGGCAATGTGGTTCAGAACTTTCAAGTATCTTTAAAAAAAAAAAAAGGTAGTCCAGGTGTTTCATGTTCTAACTTGGATATGACTATGTCTAAGAATGTGAATTTTTAAAACAGACACCACTTAGTTTAATTCTATCAGAGATAGACTAGATCTTCAAAGCCTCTGACTTCTTCTATTTCATAAAGTATGATTAACATCCCCTCTCATGTTGTTTTCAACCTTAATTCCTAGAAAATAGAATTCAAAATTTAGCAATAACTCTTATCAGAGAAGATTGTATATATGTATATATATATATATATATATTTATATATCACAGTTTTAAATAAAACTATCTTTATAAATTCAGTATGTGCAAACACCTATCTAATATATTATAAGAATGGTATGAAATTATTTTAAGTGTGTGAAAGGTAAATTCCCCAAAAACATTCTTCTTAAAGAGGAATGATAAAGGTAAAGAAATAATACAAATAGTATTAATTAAAATTTTTATACTTACAAATGCTGCCAAATTTAGGACAATCAAATTTGACTTTAGCAATAAAATTTTAAAAGAATGAACGAGTAATGCCTTTTAAATCACTTCACTACACTAATATTTGTGCTTTTTATTTTATATTTGTACCACCTTTTTGTTGAGAATTGTAGCTTCCACTTATGTAGTTTACCCGTTATCAAAAGTGACTTTTTTCACATTTTCAAGTTACTTTAATAAGTTCAGTAGGGTTTTCCAGAGTTCAACTTATTAATTGTATAATTTATTAATTCAATTAACTTTTACAGTAATTAAATAATTATAGATTTAAATACATCATTTTAATAACATTTAAACTGTAAGTCTCCTTTAAATTTACATGAGCCCTAAAAGCATTTGAATCTCTGTAAAGTGTAGCAAATTATTAACAAACAATGAGAAATAAATTTCAGTAATCCATGTGAACACAACAGGTTTTCTTTTCCTTTAAAAAAATTCTTATATGAGATTATCAAAATTAGGAAATCACATCTGGTAATCATTCAGCATGGAAGTATTTTACACTATGTGCTGACTTCCCTGGATCACATCAGTGTAAAAAAGGGCTGAATCGCCAATTGCAAAATAACTACAGGATTGTAATGTTCGTACCTAATATTTTCCAAACTAGCGCTAGGACAGTCACCATTTCACCACATTCCGTGTCTTTAATTTCCTGAAAATGAAAGTCTTCCATGCACGGTAATATGTGTATTTGAAACACAACCTGCTTACTCCTGAGCTACGTTCTGGTTCTGAGGACCACTGCTGCTATTCACCTGTCATCTTCTTTATGTGATGAAGAAGTGCATCTTTTTCCAAGTGAGCCTCTGCAAGGGCCATCTTGGCTTTAGCCAGTTCCTGTTTAAGACATTCATTCTCTTCCATGAGCTAAAAGGATAAATTGAAAATTAAAATTATTTAAATAATTTGCAGGAAATATGCTATATTTTATATACTATCCAAGGCATGACAGTTGAGATAGTAAAAATATCCTGTGCTGGTGAAGGTCCACTTAAATTGAAAATTGCTTTGAGAAACTATTAGGAAACACCTGCCACACAATAAAAAAATGTTCCTGCCAGGGGTGGTGGCATACCCCTGTAGTCCCAACACTAGGAAGGCTAAGGCAGGGCGGCTGAAGCAGGAGGATCATGCCAAGTTCAAGGCCAGCTTGGGCTACAGAGTGAGCTCAAAGCCAGCCTGAACTGCATAGCAAGACCCTGTTGATTAGAAATGCTAACTCCTAACTTGTGATTTTCTTTCACCATCATACCTCTTTATGGCTTTATTTTTTTATCTTTTATTCATTTTAATGGGGAAAAAAAATAGCAATGAAACAGTTTCAAAACAGGTATGACAGTTACAATAAATAATACACTGCATATTGTTCTCTTCATAGTATTCAGAGAATAAGATGTAGACATGGTATCTTTTCTAACCAATATTCGTACAAACCTTTCTTCTCATTGAACTAAGAGAAAGTGGCTGTATATCCTATCACACACACACACACACACACACACACTCAGAAGAAATACAAGAAATAAATATATGAAAAATCGCTCCATATCACTAGCCAATAGTGAAAGGCAAATTAAAACAACAATAAAATACTATCTCACCCCAGAAAGAATGGCTACTACAAAGAAATTAACCAACAACAAACATTGGAGGGGCTGTAGGGGAAAAAGGAATCCTTCTCCACTGCTGGTGGGAATGCACACTGGTCCATGGCTTTAGACAATGCTGATCCCCCAATTCTTCCTAAGCCCCTCTTTTTTTCTGGTTTTTATTCTTATCTCTTTCATGCTTTTTACATCAACTTCTTTTTCATCTTCTCAGGAATCCCTGAATTTTCATGTTCTACCAGACTTCATAGACTATCTTCTCTTGTCATTTGAGTCACTCTCTTGAACGACTCTGTGGCTACTTCTGTGGCTCAACTACTCTGTCAGAGAAATCATGATCTAGCACAAACTTCTCTTCCAAGCTCCAGGTGTACTCTGGGTGGCCAACAGATCTCTGTACATAATTGAAATGTTTTGTCCTCTTAAAGCCACTGATGTGCCATTCCCTGACTCTTAAGTACAAGCATATCAATAAATCTAAGGACTTTGTTTTTATATAGACACATTAAAAGACAAATTTTTAATTCCAAAGAGTTTTCAGAATATTTTAGTCCCAAGCCAACTCCATACTATAACACTTAGCAAGCAGACTATGGCCCCTTATGGCCAACTTTTGTCTTTTCCACTAGACTGAGTTACTCAGTACACAGAGAGAGTAAACTGCTCAATTATATGTTCCTCATTCAGAAATGTAATCCAATAAATCTTTGATGAACACATGAATGAACTCATTCTGTGGGTCTGTCAAGCTGAACTAAAATTCTGCTGAACATTTTGTTTATAATGACAAAAAAAAGCAGCCTGAAAGTTAACAAATGTTAAGAGGAAAGTTCAGAAATGATAATACAGCCACATCCATATTACTCAGTCATTAAAATTAAATATGAAGCAAATGTAGCAATATGAAAAAGCATTAAACAATGCTAAATAAAAAATAAAACATATACTCTTAAATATTACTTTTTTAAAAGTGGAAAAGATCTAGAGAATTTTAAAAAAATCACAATATTGTCAGCAGTGCAGGAATGCAGGAAAAAAATAACAGTATTTTCTTTTATCTTGCTCAATGTTGAATAAAATCAAAGACAGCAACTAGCACAGTGCTCAGGTACAAAAAGGCACTCCATATACTTCACTTAAATAAATACAACATTTTAATTATTAGTATCTCAACATTTAATTTAATTGCTGACATAGAATCTGGATTAGGCTTCATGTTACCTGCTCTCGTGTTAAGTCAAAAGAGCATCCAACAAAGCTCACCGCCTGAGCGGGCCCCAGGGCCTCGGGGCTCGTCTGAGTAGCTTGTGTGACGCAGTGCTGTTTCTTCTGGCCACACTTGTCACTGTCCAGCAGCGTAGAATCACTTCTGACATTTTCTCTCAAATTGTTTTCAGAGTTAAGTATATGAGAATCTAATCAAACAAATGCAATGTACAGAAAACATTTCAAAATACTTTAAAAAATCTTAAAAAATAAAGTTCTATTACATAATATTACAATTTTTTAAATACGTTTCTATTTTTATCAGTATGAGGACAGTAGTATGACAAAGAAACAGACTTTTTAAAAAATCAATAAAATCAAGGTGAATGTGGTGGTGCACTCATACCACCACTAATCTCGGCACTGTGGCAGGATTACCATAGGTTTGAGCCCAGCCTGAGCTACCTACTAAGTTTAAGGCCCACCTGCACTATATAACAAAATCCTGTCTCAAAAAATTATAAAACCAAAATTTAAAAAATCAGTAACACAGGGCCAGGAAGATGGCTCAGTGGAGTAAGTCCTTCCCTGAACTCAAGCACAAGGGCTTGAGTTCAATCCCCAGTTCCTCAAAAAAATAAAATAAATCAGTAACACCAAAAGATCATTCTTCGAAGATTCGCAAAATGGTTAAACCTTTAGTTTAGACAGACCAAGGAAAAACATAAAGCTAGAATAAGAAGAGGATACATTATTGTCAACCTTCGATATACAAAAACAAAGGAATGATGCTATGCCAATAAAATAGATGCAATAGCCAAACTCCAAGAAAGACAGAAATTATCCAAACATACCTCAAAAGCATGATGTCAACTAAAAGAGCTGTCAAGGATATACAATTGATGACTATAAAAACTATCCACAAAGAAAAGCCTAGCCTTTGATGTTGATGCTATGAGTTCGATGGCTTTACTGTGTGAAGCTGAATTCTTTCAAACATTTAAATACCAAATACCAAATCAATCTAAATCTTCCAAAAGATACAAGAGCAGGACTTCCAACCTCCTCCTATGAAGCCAGTACATCCTGACTCCAAAGTGTGAGAAAATTCAGTTCTATGATTAGGGATACAAAGACCCTTTTAACAAAATACTAACAAAAGAATCCCCCAACATATAAAATAGTTACATACCAACTCGAAATAGATTTATCCCAGGTATGCAAGGCTGACTTAACACCCCCCCAAAAAAAATCAGTAATGTACTACCATACATTATTTTAAAACCCCACATTATGATTTTAATAAACACAAAAAAGCCCATTTGACAAAATCTAATTATCTTTTTACAATAAAATATCAACAAACAAAAAATATGAGAATCTCCTCAATCTGATAAAAAGCATCTATGAGTACGTCACAGTTACTACTATCATATGCAGACATACTTAATATATTAAGTATCATATTTAATATGGATACTTTTCTTTTTGCCAAAAATCAGAAACAAACAAGGACATCTTGTCACACTAGATGTAGTGGGGCATGGGAGGCTGCAGCAAGAGGACCATTTGAGTCCAAGGCCAGCCTGGACTACTTAGGGAGATCCTGTTTCAAAAAAGAAAAAATAATGATGCCTGCTCTTGTGACTTCAGCATTCTCTTAGAGGTTCTCATTCTGGCTATGACAACTGGCCAAGAGCAAAAAGGTATCCAGATTGGAAAGGAAAAAGCAAAATCATGTATATTCACAGATGATGTGATCTTTTACACAGAAAAAGAATCAAGAATCAACAAAAAAAAAAAAAAAAAAAAAAAAAAAAAAAAAAAAAAAAAAAAAAAAAAAAAAAAAAAAAAAAAAAAAAAAAAAAAAAAAAAAAAAAACAGAGGGCCAGGGAGATGGCTCAGTAGAATAAGCACTTGCCTGGCAAATGCAAGGGCCAGAGTTCAATCCCCGGTTCCTCCCTATCTTCAAAGATACACAAATGACCAATAGACACATAAGAACATGCCTACATCATTAGCTATCAGGGAAACATAAAATCACCATATATCATTCCATATTCAGGAGCATGGGTATATTCAAATGGCATAATAACAAGGGTTGGCAAGGATATGAAAAGTTGGAACCCTCAGGCAGTACTAATAGTACACAAGTAGCATAGCTACTTTGTTAAAATCCAGTAGTTCCTCAAATGGGCAAACAGAATTATCACATGACCCAGCAATTTCATTCCATCCCCAGAGGATGAAAACATATGTCCATATAACAGCCTGTGCATGAAATCTTCTGGCTATCTCATCTGTAACAGCCAAAAAAAGAAGAAAACACCCAGAAGTCTATCAATTGATGAATGCATAAACAAAATGTGGTATGTTCATACAATGGAACACTGGACATTTGAAAGTCTGAAGTACTGATACATGTAATAACTTAGGTGAACCTCTAAAATATTACATTAAACCAAAGAAGCCAGTCACAAAAGACCATAGTGTCCAGAATAAACCAAGTCATATGGACAGAAAGTAGTTAGTATCAGCATCACTATTAATCTTGATACCTCAAGGTCACTGTCCTAAGAAATGCCTCCCAGATTAATGGAGCAAGCTCCTGCATTTATCTGGGCAGCATGGAGGAGGACAAGAAGGTGTGTCGTGGGCACTAGATACAGTCCCTCACCTGTTCATCTTTGGTGCTGCTCCCCTGCTATACTTCTGGACTGAAAATCTTTGCTCTTCCACCATGACCTTCCTGCCCTGAAGATTCAAGGCTATAAACTGAATAATCCCTTGAAACATGAGTTCAATTAAGCCTTTCTTCCTTTAAGGTGTCAGGTACTATATCTAACAACAGAAAAGCTCACTAATACAATAAGGAAAAATGGACTGAGAGTCCTGGGGTAATAGGGTTCTTTGAGGGTGATGAAATGCTCTAAATTGATTGTTGTAATTGTTGCACCATCTGTGAGCATACTAAAATCCAGTAAACTGCAGATGTTAAATGGGTGAATGGTACACTATCATGTGAATTCTATCTTCAAAATGCTGTCATCTAAAAATAATTATAAACACTGAGTCACAATCAAACATTAAGTTTAAAAACATTAAACATCCTAAGTGTTTTAAACATTTTTTGAGACACACAGAACACTTTAGGGGGCAAGTGAATAAATGCTTAACTCAACCTTGCTTTAAAGAACACATGTCTGTCTTGTGGCGGGAGTACAGTGATGTGCTAGCTCCGGACATGGCTGAATACTGGGATTTGTGTGGTATCTTTTGGGGCTCCATTTCAGGACCTCACTATCCAGTTTTCAGGCCCACTTTTCATTCTCCTCCAGGCTGGTTCAGCCATACAATGGCAAAAGTGGACACCAGTGATCCCAGACAGAGGAGCTTCATGACCCATCATCCTTCACCTCTCAGTAACCTCATAAATTTACAAAAAAGACTCAGAGCTTCAGTCACAGGCAACTATGGACCAGTCATCACAACTCAAGGGCAGAAATCATGTCATATTTAAAAGGGTCATAGGACTCTAAGCCAGGTCTTTCAAAATCACATGAAATAACAAAGGGACAGTTTGCAAAATTAAATTTTATTGAGTAGACAAGTAAAATATGTTTAATTTTCCCCCTTAAAAAGATGTCTCAACTGGGTGTGGTAGCATATGTCTATAATCCCAGCACTTGGAAGGCTGAGACAGAAGGATCACCACAAATTCAAGAGCAGCCTGAGCTACATACATAGTGAGCTTGAGCTCACTAGTAGAGCTTACCAGAGCTCGAGTCAGCCTACAGTACAAAGGGAGACTCTTGTCTTTAAAAGAAAAAAGAAAAAAGTGGAGAGGCCAAGGAGATAGCGCAGCAGTACAAGTACTTGCCTGGCAAGCACAAGGTCCAGAGCTCAATCATGAATACCAAAAGAAGATAATTATAGTCAAAAACATTTTTTTTAATTTTAGGGAAGGATCTACAGGGTGTTCAGTCTCACTACTAGACTGGACTCGTAGTGATCCGCCAGTTTACAGCCTCACAAGAGCTGGGATTACAGGCATGTGCCACCACACCCAGTTTTAATTGCTATCTCAGTGTGCCAGGCCCTGGGGATTGAACCTCGAACCCCTGCACCTGCGTGTAGGCCCTTTAATCTGCTAAGCTATTTGGCCAACCCTAAAAAAATGTGTTGTTTTTTTAAAAAGATGTCCAGAGGACAACAGCTAAGTCAAAGAAATGCCTATAAAGCTTTTGTTCATATGGATATAGTAAAATTACCCTCCACAACAGTTACATCAATTTCACTCCCACTATGTATGTAAAAATGGAATAGTTCTGTCTATGTGATAAATTTTGGACTGTTTTTGATTGATTTTATTGTAGTGGGCTAAACTCAGAAACTATTTGCAATATTGTCAGGCAAGTAGGTGGCTAGAATAATGCATAACTAGAAAAAGGAAAAAATAACAAAAACTGTTCATATAGAGTATCTGGAACAGAAAAAATCATATAGTGGTCTGAGAAGCACATGTCCTGGCACACCATTCAGTAGGGTGATAACTGCACAAGAAGTCCCAGGTGCTGTGCTTGGGAAAGCCAAGGCCTTGCCCTCTTTTAACCTAAAAAACTAATAATGCCCTATTACTTGATTAATTATTTGTAATTGATTATTTATAACATATTTTGCTTTCAAAGTTTTTTTGTTCTTTTAAACAAAATCTGACATGGAATACTTATAGGAAATAAAGATAAAAATTGGTTACACTGGCTATAGTCAGGATGACAGAGAATCAAAGACCCTAAGAATATAGACAAGCACTGGCTAAACGATTCTAAGACTCATTTTATATCAACTATTCACAGCTGGGTAAAAGGGAAAGTGAGAGGATGTGAAGGAGAAAGAAAGAAAGGGAGGAGAAAATAAACGATGTAAAAGAGGAGATATGGAAAGTAGAAAATGAGAAGGGAGAAGATAGAAAGGAAAATGAAGGGCATGTGGGAAGACAGAGAGGAAGAGGTAAGAAGGGAGATCATATTCAAGGCCAACTTGCTGGATAGCTCAGTCTGGCATTGGTCTCACTATGTAGACCAGGTTGACTCTGATCACGTGGCAATCCTCCTGCCTCAGCTTCTCTGAGTGCCAGGATTAGAGGAGTGTGCCACCACATCCAGCCAAAGGCCAATTTTAAAGAGAGAAGCAAGGAGGAGGTAGGTGAGAGAAAGAAGGAAACAAGAGAAGAAATGGGAAGGAGAAGCAGGAAGGAAGATCTAAAAGCAAGTAAAATCTGAGAAGAGCTGGAAAGACCTGAAAAGACAAAGCAAGTAAAGAAACAGTGTGGTGAGAGTATTACTAGAAAGGTGAATTTCCTTTTATTTAACTTCTTTCAAGATTTTAGGGGAACTATCATTTCTACAGTTATAAACTTTGATAAGCAAACCCCTTGACCCTTACAGATAAAGCCTATAGCTTTGTGTTTTTGTTTGTTTGTTTGTTTTTGTGGAACCAGGGTGAACTCAAGCCCTTGCACTTGCCAGGCAAGGCAAGCGCTTATTCTACTGAACCATCTCCACCGCCCCCTAGCAGCGCATACTTTTACTCTAAATTAGGCTCTGCCACTTTTCAGCTTGAACAAGTCACTCAGACTACCTAAACTGCAACCTCTCCTTTAGTAAAAAGAAAATGGTAGGGGTATCTCCCTATCACAAATAGTTACGGTAAAAAATTTAGTGCATTAAAATGTAATGTAAAATAATCTTTTATAAACCAAAGAGCATTGTTTAAATACTAATACCTTTAAAAAATGTTATCACAAATGCAGCCAAATTTTAAGTTGTACTTTTTTCAGTGGAAATTAGTAAGTATACACTAAGATTCACATGGAAATACAAATAAACTATGAAATGATGGTAATATTAAAGAACAAATTAGAAGACATATAGTAGCAGGCTTTCTAAGAGATACTATACAACTACCTAAGTGTGCTATGCTGCCATGAGACTAGACATAGAGAACAGATGAACAGAAGACAGAGTCCAAAACTACCCATTGGATTCAGTTACTTAAAATGGACAAAGTTCACAGAGTGCAGTGGAATGGAGTTGTCCCCCACCCCAGAACTTGGGACTGAACTCAGGCCCTTCCACTTGCCAGAGAAGCTGTTTATCAAAGATCTTTAAATATGTAATATACACAAGTACATATTGATATAAATGCACTATGCCCCTTTCCCTCAAAATGCCTTTGATTAAAGAGCCAAGGGCCAGCCAAACAGTTCAGTAGATTAAGGTGCCTACAAGCAGGCGCAGGGGCTGGGGTTCAATCCCCGGGCCTGCAGTGCTGGCCCCACCCCCCAGGGTGCACTGAGACTGCGATTAAGACTGGGCATGGTGGCGCACATCTGCAGTTACAGCTCTTGGGGGACTGTAAACAGGCGGATCACTATGAGTCCCATCTAGTAGGGAGACCCTGAACACTCTATAGGTCCTCCCCTAAAATACAAAAAAATAAATAAAGAGCCATACCATGAGGCAACCAATTCCTGAGGGCAGCAAGCCAGGGCCTCAGTAAACTGAAATTGGAAAAGTTGCTCAGAGCCAGAGTGCTGCTGTGAAAGGCAACAGAGGGCTCAGCATGTTCCTATATACACGTATTTCTTTATTTCTCCTAAATCATTTATGTAGCCAATTAGTTGTGTTTCACTGAAGCAAGAAAGGAATTGGAACATACATTTGTTATTCTTTAAAATATTCTTTGAAGTTTCTCCTTAAAAGTGTTTACTGAAAACTAGTTAAGATTTTCAGATGTGAAGAACTGCGGTAAGTAGAGGAAAAAGAGAATAAAAGAACCTATTTCTAAATGATGGGATTTAAGGGTCAGGGAGATAGCTCAGCAGACAAAGTGTCTGCTCAGACAAACACAGGAACCCGGGTTCAATCCTCACCCCCAGATGCACTGAGCCAGCCACCAGGCATAGTGGTGCATGCCTGTAATCCAAAGCACTGGGGAGGCTGAAAACAGGAGGATCAATTTGAGTCTAAGAACCTGTACCAAATACATTAAAAATAAATAATATTAATTAATCCTATCCAGAACAGTTGCAAGTAGAGCTTAGAATACATAAAGGAGTGAGAAGTAGTAGAAAAGCTGTCATTATCACCAACAACAAACACCTGAAACTAATTTTTTTTTTTGTGGAACCAGGGATCAAACTCAGGCCCTTGTGCTTGCCAGGGAAGCACTTATTCCACTGAGTCATCTCCCCGGCTCCTTGAAGCTAACTTCTGCAATAGGTACTAATAAGATCATTTTAAAAGCTCTTGCTTCCTATATAAAATTTTACTCAGGGTGGAAGGCAGGTAGCTTGCAATTTCTTAACAGTTTAAGAAAGACCATTCAAATCATTCCCAAAATGCTACATTCTAGAAACAAATAAAATTGCTGTTAATATTTACTACAACTTGACAAATTAGCTTGAGTTATATTTACAACACACTAACTTATCGGCTATATCTGTTGATACACTAGGATATGTGTTTCATTACATACCCCACATCCTAATCCAATTAAATTTCCACACCAAATAAAAAATAATATATCATTATACCCTGCTCTATAATATTGCTCATAAGGAACACATAGATAAAATATACAACCCCTATATAAAAACCGACATATTATTTTTAAAACTTGTTCTTTTTTCTTGTATCAATGGAAAAGCACTTTAAAATAAATTATCTTACAGTACAGTACCAATACTCTGAAGAACATAATAATATATTTCCATCACACCACTCAGGTTTTTGCTGTGCTTTGTATTAAAAGTAAAATCCAAATGGATCAGAGATCTAAATATTAAAACAGAAGCACTGAATCTTTTTTTTTTTTTAAGGGAAGGGTGTGCAGGGTGTTCAGGGTCTCACTACTAGATCAGACTTACAGCCTCCCAAGAGCTGCCACACAGTCTAGAAACACTAAAGTCTTCTGAAGGAGACCACATAGAACTCTTGAAGACATCAGTATAGGCAAAGACTTCATAAACAAAACTCTGAACACATAGGAACTATCACAAAAAAATCAAAAACTGGGATCTCATCGTACTAAGAAGCTTTTGCACAGAAAAAAAAATATATAACAGAGTGATTATAGACAACCCAATGTGGGAAAAAAACCATTTTGCTAGTTGTTCCTCAAAGGACTAATATCTAAATAAAGAACCCCCTCCAAATCAGAACACCCCCAAATTTAAAGACCCAATCTAAAAATGGACATCTAGAATGAATACACACTTCTTAGATGAAGTAGAAACAGCAAATACATGAAAGAATGTTCATCATCATTGGTCATTCAAGAGATGCAAATTAAAACATTATTGAAATTTAAAAAAAAAAAATGTATAGAGGGCCGGGGAGATGACTCAGTAGAATAAGCGCTTCCCTGGCAAGTGCAAGGGTCTGAGTTCAGTCCCTGGTTGTTAAAAAAAAAAAAGTATAGAGAATGTTTAATTTTGTTTTTAAATGTATTACAGTTAAAGATATAGGGCTACTATGTCTTTAATCTCCCTCAAAATGTTTCTCTGTGGTTCAAATACACTTATTCCACCACTGTTAAATAATTAAATGAAAATGTGATAGTGTAAAAAAACCAATATCGAGATCCCATCTCACCCAAAAATAATAGCTATTATCAAGAGATCAACTAATAACAAATGCTGGTGGGGCTTTGGGAATAAAGGAACCCTTCTCTCCTGTCTGTAGGAGTGCAGACTGATGCAAGCACTGTGGAAATCAGTGTGGAGATTCCTCAGAGAACTAAAACTAGAAGTTCCATTTGAACCAGCTGTTAACCCTTTTGTTCTTATCTGAAAAGAAATGAACACATCATACCACACTGATATATGCACACCTAATTTTATAGTGGCACAGTTTATAACAGGTAAATCTTGGAAACAGCCTGTATGCCCATCAAACAATGAATGGATAAAGATTTCATACTTTTTTAAATGACAGAATACTACTGAATCATAAAGAAGTACACACTTGAGACATTTATATCTAAATGGATGCACCTTGAGACCACAAGTGAAATAAATGAGACACGTGTAAATACCACATTATTTCTCTGGTATGAGAAACTGAAAGTGTAAATAAGGACCAAAATGTATAACAGATACTGGGAAATAGGAAGAAACAGTTCAAATAGAAAGGTAAACTAGGTAGGGGAAAGGAAGAAGGAGGAAAAGGAAAAAATGGAAACAAAGCTCTTGTAAATAAGGGAAGAGGGGTTAGAAGGAGGTAGGGGAATGGGAACAGAAGAATCAAGATATATCCTGTATAGGAACAAATCCCCTGTGATGTCTGTGATGAATGTGATTATTATGCATACCTAAAATGTAATGATAAACTTAATTTTAAAAAAGAAAAGGCATGGAAATACTTCTCCATCTGGAGAATTCCTTCTCATTCTGGATGCAGTAGCACTGACAGCAGCTAAAAGGTCAAGTTTCAAGTTCCTGGTATAAAAGTGGAAAGAAAGTCAGGTGCAATAGTTATACTAAAACTGAATTTGAGAAGCAGTAACAGTCATGTACACTGTAAAATCTCTCCCCTTTCCCATTACAAAACCCTGCTATGGTCTGAGGTGTGGGCTTGCTTTCCTGGCTCTCTTGTGGTTCCAAAACTAGACATTAAAAGATCCCAAAAGTAGCATGATTAAAATAAAAAAGCCTACTTCATATACCTCTACACATTTGGTGTATAAGCCAAAGTTTGCATTATACCTACAGTTGGTACAGTCATCACCATAATCACTTGCCATTTCCATCCACCTAAGGCCTCATACCCACTACAATTTCTTCCCATTTCCATGCAAACTCATCCTAGGATATCACTACTTTATATTCTGCTTCTGTAAATGTGCCTCTTCTTGGACATTTCGCATATACAGATCCCAACTCTCTTGTCCATTTTTGACTGCTTTTCAATAAGCATAATGTTTCCCAAGTTACCATGATGTAAATGTACCATTATATCAGTCTTTATTGCTGAAAAATACTCCATTATGTGAACCTACCATACTCTGTTATATTTATTGCATGATGACATTTGAGATGATTCCACTAGGGTCTCTTAACAGCTCTCCACTTGCAGGGCCTCGTTTCTTCCCTTTGCCTAGGGAAGGTATGGCTTCTCTAATTGATGAGATTAGAAAAGAAGATAAAGGGGGCTCTGTGTGCACAATTTACTCTGCTCTCACTTTAGTATCTACCTTCGATACAGAAATGGTACACCCTAGTCTGCTTTCTCCAGAAGAAAGGCCTGCAGTTTGGGGAACTAGAACCAGATAGCAAGAGAATCTTCTCACAGCCTTACCTTATCCTCTCCACCTGAGCCCTTATCAGTAATGTAGCTGATATTTTGAGGTTTTTTGGCCTCAGTTGTCTGTGTCTAGTTGACCCCAGCCTACAGAGGGCCTGATGAATTAAGTGTTCTTCATGCAATGCTCCTACCTCAGCAACAGTCTTCTTCCATGGGTTTATAGCCACAGACTAATCTGGTTTTGCCTTTCTAGTTTTACTTATTTGGTGGGTTGATCTTCTGAGACAGGGTCTTACGATATTGCTCAAACTGGCCTTAAAATGAAGTTTCTATGTAACCCAGACTGGCTTGGAACTTGTAACCATCCTGCCTCTGCCTCCTTAGTCTGGATTATAAGCATGTGCCGCCATGCCCTGCTTTCTTCTAAGAATTTCTGACCTCCTTATGGTGCTTATTCTTCTGAAGTACTCTTAATGACTTTAACCTTCTCTTTACATATTTTCTGCCATTTCATGAGGTTTTTGATCAGTAATCAAATTTCTGTAGTCATTTATGTTTCATCCTCAATAAGCTACTAAAACAGCAAGGACCAGAACATCTAGGTCCACTGATTCATGTTTTGTTACTCTACAGGACCTTCTAAGACATAAGAACCTCACGTTAAACATCTTAAGAGTTTTATTATAGTGCACAAACCAACACAAAAAAGCTAACTGTCTAGCAGTGCACTGTAACTATGCACAGAAAAGCACCATAAGCATGAAAATTCATGGGGTCAGAAAGAAGGCTTCACTGAAAAGAAAAACGTTTGAAATAACCTGGTAAGGATGGTAAGACTTACACAGGAGCACAGGGTAGAGATCAGGTAAGACAAGGAGTCCTCAAGTCCAGTATCTTGAACCAAACCATAATAAGTGAACAAACAAACCACAGGAAACAGGAGATTCTAGTGAGTAATCACAGCAAAGAGAAGCACAGAGATAGAAAACCACAAGGCAAATTCCGTCCTAAGCAATATATGGCAGTATATGTGAAAGAACAGCAGGAAATAAAGGAAAACAACTCCATTGGCAGGAGTGAGATCAAAAGCCACAGAAACCACAGAAGTCACAGAAGCCTTACTAAGTTGCCCAGGCTAGCACATGACTTGCAGTCCTCCCACCTCAACCTCCTGAGCAGCTAGGAGGACTTCTCAGCACTGTGTCTGTCTCATAGACAATCTATTACAATATACTGCAAATGTCCCTCAATCGTCTCTACATCTATAAATACAAAGTAAATAATGAGCAAAAAGGAAACAATCAGCACAAACATAATTAACCTCAAATTGAAGACATTTGCTTAAATTATTTTTTGTATACCTCTGATATGAAAAGAGCCATCATCATTTCTTTCTACGACAAGACGATCAATATGCACAGTTACAGGTGTTGGTTCAAGGGATACTGCACTACTCCGAGGACTGTCATCCTACAGGGAAAGAAGTATTGCTGGTAGGTTCTTATTAAAGTAATTAAAAGTATCATTTTAAATCAATATTTCTTGTCTGTATTCTTAACAAGTTAGAAATACTGCATATTTATACATACTTCAGGTGATATGGCAAGACTTACCTGGCCTACTTTGACATTTTTTAACTTGTAAGGATCTCTTATCATTCATCATAAAGATCACTAAACTCATTTTAATACAGTGTAGGTTATGGAGAAGACATTAGTCTTACACATGAATCAAAACTAAGGAAGGAGTATGAACATTAATAACATGAAAATAGAAAATTATCCTTTAACATACTTTTAAATTTATTTTTGTGTTAGAAACTTGTATCTTCATTGGCATTACTGTTGCAACAGTTTCATCTTCCAAAAAATGTTGAATATTCATCAAAGAAGATGTAAGAAACTCAGTACTGAAGTTTTCTATATGGCATTGTAGAAATCCATTTTTTTCTGCAAGCAACGAATGTATTACAGCACTAGGCCCACTTTCAAACCTCAGTGAAATCTCAGGAGAAGATTTGGAATGAAATACAGATTTCCAATCAGAACCTAGGGAAAACGAACATAAAAAAATCAACTTTGTAGTGCTACTCAAAAAGTATCACGATGAATTAATTAATGTGATTAACGTTGACTTTTCTATTTTCTATTTCTTGTAATAGGAAAAAAACATATTATAACTAACATGATACCTACTTCAGATACTTAAGATGTGTCTGAGTGAGTACCTAACTATACATTTCTGATAGAACAAGGTGACTGTGGTGAAGAGTCACGGCACCTGAAGCAAATGCAAGCTGCATTTTGAGAGCAACTGAGGTCAGGGTTTGTACCTTCCTCATTCAGTCCAGCCCTTAAATAATGGAAAAGCAAACAGAGAAGACCTCAGCAAAATGTTTCTACTAAGAGACAAATTACTAAAATTACTATAAAGAACATATATGTGATTATATATAAAATAACACATTTATCTATGCCTTGGCCTTGTTCCTAAAAAGAATTTGAGATGGCTTGCCAAGCTATAAATACTCAAGTTTAAAAGGGAAATTTTAAATTTCAACAAGTTGTTATAGACTAACTTTTAAAAAGCTACTGGTGGAACTATTGAAGGAAATTACTTCTGAACTGACATGAATGGTAACTATTATGCTTACTTATTTTATGCTACCTACCTCCAAATAAACAAGAAACACTATGCACATGGCATAATCAGATAAAAATGATGAAACAAAGTAAGAAAAGGTGAAGGTAGGTTTTAAGGTTAGACTCACAACACATGAAATTTCAGGACTAAAAGTGAACCAAAAGTAAGGTTCCTAGTAACAATGAGAAAAGGATGAGTAGGTTCCTAATTCATAGAATTCATAAAGAAAAATACAAACCAGTTATCTTGGAAAAGAAAAGCCACCTCTGCTTCTGAGGTATGAAAGCTAATCATCTCATAAGTCCTCATAAAAAGGCCCTACTAATTAAATTCAGGATGGAAAGGCTTTATTTTCCCTAAGCATGGGTGTGAATAATACCACTAAGGACAAATGCATACACGTTTGCAAGGCAAGGCCTGCCAAAAAGTAAAGCTATGGATATCTATGTATGTAGGAGACGTCTCTGCATGCAACCCAGAATGCAGAGTTAGCATTAAAATTTTTATTCAGGTACAAAATTACATTTAATTAATGTTAATACTGTTCACTAACATTTATAATACAGAAAATATATCAAATGTGATTCGATTTAAAATCTCAGATATTTTAATTTTATTTAAAAAGGAAAAAAGAAATTGTATTTTAAAAGGTAAAAAAGAAACAGCTGGTAATGGTAAGTGCTCTTCCCAATATCAAGAAAAACAGGAGTTACCTTGTTGATGCAGTAATAAAAGAAATTAGCAGTTAGAAAGAACACACACTCTTTCTGTCAGCCAGCCGAGATGCCAAAAGGAAAGAAGGCCAAGGGCAAGAAGATGGCCCCGGCCCCTGCTGTCATGAAGACGCAGCAGGCCAAGAAGGTGGTAAATCCCCTTCTTGAGAAGAGGCCAAAGAATTTCAGCAGTGGACAGGACATCAAGCCCAAGAGAGACCTCACCCACTTTGTCAAATGGCCCCACAACATCTGGCTGCAGTGACAGAGGGCCATCCTGTACAAGCAGCTGAAGGTGCCCCTTGCGATTAACCAGTACACCCAGGCCCTGGACTGCCAAACAGCTATCCAGCGGCTTAAGCTCACCCACAGGTACAGACCAGAGACCAAGAAGCAGAGACTGTTGACTCAGGCAGAGAAAAACGCTACTGGAAAAGGCGATATCCCCACTAAGAGGTCACCGGTCCTCAGAGCAGGTGTCAACACTGTCACCACTCTGGTAGAGAACAAGAAGGCTCAGCTTGTGGCAACTGCTCATGATGTGGACCCCATCAAGCTGGTCGTGTTCCTGCCTGCCCTGTGTCACAAGATGGGGGTCCCTTACTGCATCATCAAGGGGAAGGACAGGCTGGGGTGTCTGGTCCACAGGAAGACCTGTACCACTGTTGCCTTCACGCAAGTCAACTTGGAAGAAAAAGGTATGCTGGCTAAACCGATGGAGGCCATCAGGACCAACTACAATGACAGATATGATGAGATCTGCCATCACTGGGGAGGCAATGCTCTGGGTCCAAAATCTGTGGCTTGCATTGCCAAGCTGGAGAAAGCAAAGGTTAAAGAGCTTGCCACTATACCGGGCTAAGTAGACCGGGCATGGTGGCGCATGCCTGTAATCCCAGCACTCAAGAGGTTGAGGCAGGAGGATTGTTATGAGTTCAAGACCAACCTGAGCTACAAAGTGAGCTTAAGGCCAACCTGAACTGCATAGTGAGACCCTGTCTCAAAAAGACAAAATAAATAAATAAATAAATAAACTGGCTAAGTGTACTCTTGAGTTTTCTGTACATAAAGACAATAAATTGTCCTTAATCCAGTGTAAAAAAAAAAAAAAGGGAAGGATACACACTTGTAAGCTCAGCATCTGGGAGGCTGAGGCAGAACAACTAAAAGTTTAAGCCTAGACCAGACAACTTTGTAAGATCCTTTCTCAAAACAAAACAATTTATAAAGGGCTGACAATGGAAACAGTTCAGAATGAAGGCTCTGGTTCAATCCCCAATACCATCCCAAAAAACTATCCTAGAGCAGAGAGAACAACAACCCCTTCCCAACACCAAGGAACTACTGTGCATGTCCAAAAGTCCAAAGTGTATGCTGAATGGCTCTCAAGCTGAGACGTGAGGCTGGGTTTGCTATGCTCATGAATTCATAGGTTGCTGCATTATTAGATGTAGGGCCCAATACAGGACATGTGTTCCGAGGGTGTGACCTGGAAGTCCGTATTCTTATCCCTGAAGGTTTCAACCAATCCTCTCTGAGACTATGAGCCAAAATAAATCTCACCTCCCACTCCTTTGTGAGTGGAAGTCATTGTGTTCCAGTGAGGAAAGGGTGCCTAAACCAGCTCCCTATTCAAAGAAACCAGCACCCACAGATAGCAGGAAAAAGCAACCAGACAGAAAATTCTGATCAACTTTGCAACATTATCAGAATGCTAACCATGCATACAAATTTCTCATTAAGCATCATGCTTGTTAATGTTGATTATTCTCTGAAATGTTCAAGCCAAACATTATTGTTTTCCCTTTCTTTTTATTCTCTTTTCCTATTCTTTCTCCTTCAAAGAAAACAACTGAAAGAAAAATAAAGAAAAAAAAAAAACTGAGACAGATGAGGGAAAAAATAAGGTATTAATAGTGACTATACAACCCAAACAAGGTATTCAAAAGAAACTGTTCATTTACCTTCTGCACTGTTTGTAGAAGTGCAGACTGGTACAACCACGACAGAAATCAGTGTGGAATTTCTTTAAAAAGCTAGGATTGGAGATCCCATTCAAGCTAGCTATTCTTCTCCAGTTCTTCTAGGGATTTTTCCAGAGCTAAAAACCTCATACCACAGCAATATATGTGCACCCAAGTTTATAGCAGCACAATCTGTCATAGCTAAATCCTGGAAACAACCCAGATACCCATCAACTGAAGAATGAATAAGGAAGATGTGGTATTTTTACACAATGTAATATTATTCAGCTACAAAACAGGATAAATTTGAATACTTTGTTGGTAAATGGATGCAACTAAAGAACACAGTCTTAAGTGAAATAAGTCAGACACACATGTGCAAGGAACATATTGTCTCTTTAGTGTGAGAACCTGAAAAAGAAACATGGAATCTGAAGGGTACAACAGACACTGGGAAAAGGGAATGATTAATTCAAAAAGCAAGAGTACTACGTTGAGGAGGACAGGAGAGGGAGTGGGGAAAGATTTATCTATGTATGTAAGCAGGATGGTTTGGACAACTGTACTGTGGATTTCTGCTGATCTATGAAAGAAGAGTTAATGCTTAAATTTGTTTTATCTCCTTTTTTCAATTGTTTCTCCTTTTTGTCTTCTTAATTTCTTAGAATTTTTTTCTTCTTCCAATTTTACATGCATATATCTAGTAATAAACTGGTTGGAAGACAACACTTCGTATTACAACAAATACTGTGAAATTCATATTACTTTGTTAAGTGAAATTCTATATCACTTGTAATTCTTTCTCTTAAAAAAAAAAGAACTTGTTCATTTAGATACAAAATGAAGTGACAGGTAAGGGTATTTTTTTTTTGGTCTTTTTGAGACAGGGTCTCACTGTGCAGTTCAGGCTGGCCTTAAGCTCACTTTGTAGCTCAGGCTGGTCTCGAACTCACAACAATCCTCCTGCCTCAGCCTCCCTAGTGCTGGGATTACAGGCATGCGCCACCACGCCCGGCTTCAGGTAAAGGGTATTAAGTAAGCTATAACTGATAAAAGAAAAAATTATGCAGTAGAAAGTGCGTACAATTTGAAGTGTTGAGAATACAGAAGGTTCTGAAAGTTCGTTTTACATTAACTTTTGTTTTTTATCAACTATGAAACTTCTCTAGATATAAACCCAGCTTCCTCTATTTTGTAAAGTTTTAGGATTTACACATAACATAAAATTCCTAAATTTCTTTCCTTTAGGCACATATACTAAAAATCACAAGGCCTAACATAGAAAAATGCCAAAAAGCCATGATGGCTTATACACTTATTTACCTGCAATTCCCAGAATGTAAAGTGATGGCATAATTCTGTTATCATGCAAGCCTGTATTTATTTCAACATATTAGGTATGAGATATGGAATTCTATGTATTTTTCCAAGAAAAATATGATAGCTCAATGACTTTTTTTCTGAAATGTAATTTTCTTTCAACAAATTTATATCAAAGACAATACTGACTAGTCCTATACATATTTTAAAAAGTTTAAATTGCATTAAAGTATTATATATGAAAAGTGAGTTAAAAAGAAAATCTTACCGACTGCACGATTACAAAGATAATGCCGAAGACTGATATTGCCCAACTGATGTGGTGTCACCTGATTCACTTGAAGACAGATTTTTGTATCTTCTCCTTGGATATCAATTTCCCCATTAACACCAGTAATTTTAAACACCACAACTGACATCTGTTATTGGTGATACAAATAAAATGTGTACCAGTTAAATTTAAGAAATAATAAATGATCATTTCTAAAAATACATTTGTGTTTTATCAAACTAGATAGATATCTATGACCCACAGAGCCAGTAGTTACATTACAAAGGTTAAGTATACTTAGTGTAATGTAATAGATTAGGTATCTATTAAAATCAAATAGCTAATCTTTTTGAGTGACAACATGATGTGACAAATGGATATTCTTCATGAACATAATTATTACTATTATTACTTTTTTTTTTTTTGGTGAAACAGGATCTCACTGTATACTTTGGACCTGTCTTTTCACCATGTAGACCAGATTAGCCTCAAATTCATAGCGATACCCCTGCTTCAACCTCCCAACTGCTGAGGTTATGGGGTTACCATCACATCCAGTTCATGCACAAAATTATTATCATTTTTTAAATGTATTTAGTACAGGGTCTACAGGGCCCCACTACACAGATCAGACTTGCAGTGATCCTCCTGTTTTCAGCCTCCCAAGCACTGGAATTACAAGTACATGCCATCAGGTCCAGTTTCAATTGCCATCTCAATGCGCCCTGGGGGCAGGGCCAGCAGAGCATGCCAGGGATCAAAACCCAGCCCCTGCATCTGCCTGAACAGGTACTTTAATCCAATGAACTCCCTGGCCAGCCCCATGCACAAAATTATTAAAAATTTTACAGAAAATTACCATGCTATGTGTATACAATTGTATGAAACATAAATAGATTTCATATTCCTCTTAGTCCATCTCCAAGTCATCTCACTGTGTATATGCAAATATTCCAACTAAAAAAAAATGCTTTTGGCCCTAAAAATTTTGCGCAAGGGACTCTCATTCTGCAATGATAAACTTAGTCTTTTCATTCAGTCAAGGAAAACTATTTTAGTTGGTACAGATTAACTATATGATTTTCATGTAAAATGATTTTCACTAAAATTAGGACATAATATATTTCTAAAGTCTTTCTTATAAATATTCCACTAGTTCAGAATGGTTTAAAAGAAAACAGTAATAAATTTCCTTTGTAGAAAGCTCCATATTATAAGAACTTTCTTCCTTGTATCAAACCTTTCTTAAGAAGTATATTTAAGGGCTGGAGAGATAGCTCAGCAACATAAGAGTCTGCCTGGCAAGCACAAGGTCCTGAGTGCAATACCTAGTACCAAAAAAAAAAGAACCATATTTAAAAGAAAATAAGATATAGGTAAAAAAAAAAAAAAAAAAACAGAAAAAGACAGGTTTTCTCCTCAAAATTATTAAAAACAAATTTTGAAAAGTAAATAGAAAAGAAAGCCAATTCATTCCATAAGAAAACATTTTCCAGAGCAGAAAGAGTAAGCTGGCTGTGGTAGCACATGCCTATAATCCCAGGACTCAGGAAGCTGAGAAACGAAGATTGCCACAAGATCAAGGCCAGCTTGGGCTACATAATAAGTTCAAGACTTGCCTGGACTACAGAACAAAATCTTGACCTTAAATTTAAAAAAAAAAAAGTACAAAGAACAGAGTAATCTGTCCACCATCTAAGACTTCATTTTATACATTAGTATCTTAAAACATATATGCATCAAATATGAAATAAAGTTGATGGCATTTCTTTCATTCAATGCCTGTAAAGTGATTACCAGATCATCACGGTTCTCTTGAGCACCCTCTGAATTTGTACTAACAGCATCTGGGGAGGATTCACCATATTTCTGCAGATGTGCACTAGTGCTCACACTTTCTGCTGGGCTCTGGTAATTGGTAGTAGAGTTCTTTTTAATTTCTGAAATAACAACAGTAAACTATTAAAATCAGTTTCACACATGATCCATGAAGTGAAATTTAACCAAAATAGACGATCCCTCCAAGTCTCTCTCAAACATAATCTTGTTTAAAAAACTAGGAAAGATGCTAGGCATGGTGGCAAATGGCTGAAATCCCACACATAGGAGCTAAGACAGAAGGATTGCTGTGAGTTCAAGACCAGTCTGAACTACATAGTGAGGTCAAAGCCTGCCTGAACTGCATAGCAAGACCCTGTCTTAAAAAGACCAAAAAAAAAATCTAGAAAAGAAATTTAGATTACAGTTAGTTAGCAAATACTACATAATAATTTCAGAATTAAATGTTATAAATACAAAGCCCTCAATTTAGGGAATATAATACAATCTTCCACCGCTATACACAGCACAGCTTCTCCCCCACATATAGCCACTGCAGGGCTGGTCCAACTAACAGGTCCCTCCTGGGTTTCGCCTCTGCCCTCCACCTACATATACTGAGAAGTACAGTCTAACTACTCCATTCTCTTCAGTACTCGACAGCAAGTTCTAATTGATTTTATGTGAACTTAACACTACCATCATTACTGTGATTATTTGCCATCCCTTCCTAGCTGCCTACATCCTGTGCGTTGTAATTCAGTATTTCTCAAGTTATCTGTAGTAAAAAAAAAGTGTCTGTCACAGATTAATACTTCTAAATAGCTATAAAATTGTTAGAAAAATTAGATTAGAAATGCTGAAGAAGGCCCAGGGAGATGGCTCAGTAGAATAAGCGCTTCTTTGGCAAGCACCAAGGGCCTGAATTCAGTACCCAGTTCCAACAACAAGAACAAAAAATGCTAAGGAGCTGCAAAAATCAAGCCTCAACTTACTATTTTATGTACTAATAACTGGCTTCTAACATTAGTGCTTAATAGAGTACAGAATAAACTATCTTGTGGATGACGAATGCATGGAAATACAATTATGGAGCTAATACATAAGAGCACTGTCAGTGGCCTTCCTCCCAGCCCCAGGGTTTTAGGAAGGCTTCTTTAATAATATTTTTACTAAGGTTAACAGAAAGAAAAGGGCTTTCAAGATATAGGTACAAGATCCTGAAACAAGAGTTTATCTCTGTAAAGAAACTGTGAGAAAGACTTCAACATTCCATAGTACAGCTAAAGTGCAGTGAGTGCAAGCAAAGACACCACAGAAAAGGGAAACTGGGGCCAAATCATAAAAACATGGTTAGGACACAAGGATTTTATTTTATTTACTTTTAAATGTATTTAGCACAGGGTCTACAGGGTCTCACTATGTAGTGATTCTCCTGTTTTCTCAGCCTCCCAAGCACACAGGGGATCAAACTCCTAGCCCCTGAGCTCTGACTAAGCAAGTGCTTTAGTCCTCTGAGCTATCTGGCCAGCCCATGGATGCTGAGGATTTTAGATTTGATATCCTTATAACAAGGGGGAGTATTAAGGGTTAAACTGGAGAAAAGTAATCAAATGTGTATTTTTCAGAAGATTATTCACCCTACAGAATAGACTTCAAATAAAACTACATAGATGTGAGGACACCAGTCAGGAGCCTGTGGTAAGCTAGTAAGGAGTCCAGGTATATTTGTGTACAAATGTTCATAAACATTCACATATATCCATAAATATATAGACAAATATATGACTTTCATATATCTGAATATATATAAATGCCATAATATACACATGCATGTATGTGTCTGTATATGATACATACAGGAGGGTATCAATTCCTCTAACATGAAGAGAACACTGTAAGAGTTTAGAACCAAGTGTCTTGATGCACCTGTGTAATCTCACAGCACTTATGAGGCTGAGGCAGGAGAATCCTAAGTTTAAGGCCAGGCTCTGCAACTTAGAGAGTCCAGATTTCAAAAAAAACTAAACTAAATTAAAAGGGCTGGGAATGCAGCTCAGTGGTACTGTGCTTGCCTACCATGTGTGAGGTCCTAGGTTCAATTCCCAGAAGTACACACACAAAAAAAAGTTCTAGGAGAACCAGGACTATGGATCAATTAAGTGTCACAAAGTCAATGCTTTTCAAGATCCTAAAAAAAAAAAGGCATACTATTAGAATCTATTCTAAGATAGTAGTCAGAAATGTGGGCAGTAAGGACTGGGGTTATAGCTCAGTGGTGCAAACCTGGCGAATATGAGATCTTACAGCTTGATATCCAATACCAGAAAAGAAAAAAAGACTAAGAAATGTGGGCAAAAATTTATGAGTGAGGATATTGACATAACTCACATTTTTGTAAATGTGGGTGTACATAACCAACAGTAGGGAAATACCTAAAAAGTCATGATACATTTTCATAACAATTTTATTATGTAAATTTAAAAATACCTTCATAATAGCTTAATATTAGAAAATGCTTATGTGGGGCTAGCCTGATAGCTCAGCAGACTAAAGCATCTACTTAGGCAAAGCACAGCGGCAGGGGTTCAATACCTGGCATGTACTGTGCTGGCCCTGCCCCCAGGGTGTGCTGAGACTGCAATGGAGATTAAGGTATGGTGGCATGCGCCTGTAATCCCAGTGCTTGAGAGGCTAAGAAAAGAGGAGAATCACTAGGAGAGACCCTGAGGACCATGACCTAAATACAGAAGGAAAAAAAAAAAAAGGAAGAGGTTACAGTCATATGTGATAATAACAAATACACATCGTGCACTGCTGGGGTTTGTATCATGCAAGCATGGTGCATGGAAGGCAAGGACTCTGCCTGGACCACACCCCCAGCCCATGTGGTCTATAGTCAATGTGTCCCTCCAAAGCTTCACACACTCACAGGCAGGGCTCTTAGGAGGTGACTGCATCATTGGGGTCTGTTGGAAAGTTTGTAGCTGAATGTGATGTGAGGTAAAGCCTGGTTGGAGGTCACTGGGGGCATGGCCTGGAAGGGTCTGGCCCCGTCTTCCTCCTTGATCCCCTTTTTCTCCCTTGTCTTGCCTTGGAGTCTGCCAACTATGGGTGAAACCTCTGTTAGCCATGAGCCAAAATAAACCTTCCCTCCACTAAGCTGTGAGTGACAGGTATGGTGTCTTGCAACAAGAAAACAATTCAGACCTGAATGTATTCCACACACAAGCCACAGAATAAGCACAAGACTGTATCTCTAGATACAATGGAATGATTGTATCTATCGGGATGATTTTATTTTCCAAATTATGGTCAGACTTTCCAAGTTTTCCACATTGAGTGGTAGTTATTTTTTATTATTTATTAGAAGTACGAAGATTATTGTTTTTTTGAGAATAAGTAGTGATATTTGCCAAACTGTTTTTGAAGAATATTTACCTCTTAAGATAGAAACCTGTTTAAACATAACTGAGACAACTAGGACTACCTGTGAATATATAGAATAGTTTTCTTATATCAGTATATTTAAGTGGCATGCTGAAAAGGACTGTGCTATAAATTATATTTTATGAGTTAGAGTAGGGATTTTTGTTTACATATGACAATCACTCAAGTTTACAAAAAGGCATGTTAGTGGAAAGTACAGGCTTTTGATTGGACTAGCTAACAAATGTGCCTCTATTATACCTCCTGACTGCATAACTTTGAACAAGATACTTAATTTCTCTAAGCTTCAGTTTCTAAAATGGAAGGATCTTGTACTTCCATACATCAAACAAACTGGGTTTTATAAGTTGTCAGCTCTAGGTTGGAAAAATTCTAGTCACAGGATCACATAACAGATTCCACCAGGCAAATAAGCCCCATCTAACGAAACTTCCAGATACTGGTGCTTTATAAAAGAGGTGTGTAGCCCTCACATTGGTTGCTTTACGATCTAAATGACTATATAAATAATGAGTAGATGTCAAAGAAACAGGAATGCACATTTAAAAGGAGCAATGGACTCCCTGAATTTACATATTTTAGGGTAGGTGCTTCGTTTTGTTTTTTTGTCTTTTTGAGACAGAATTTCACTATACAGTTCAGGTAAGCCTTGAATTCAATTTGTAGCCCAAGATGGCCTTGAACTCACAGTGATCCTCCTGACTCAGCCTCCTCAGTTCTCGAATTACAGGCATGTGCCACCATACTTGGCATTTCATTGCTTAAAAACACACACACACACACACACACACACACACACGCTATATATATATATATATATATATATATATATATATATATATACACACACACACATATATATATATATTTCATTTGTATTATTTATCTGTTGAAAAGAAAGTTTGCATTATCTATTTTAGAAGAATCTCCTTAATGTCTTATATTGAGTAATTTAAAGATACTGATACACAGCACAACTATTGCTATTCTCTTACGTCGTTACAATAATTTATTTTTTAATAAATTGAATAAAAGGAAGTAGAACTACCATTAGAGAATTAGGTGGTTTGGCTGTAATTGACAATTATTTAACTTAAAATCATTCAACAGTGCTTCTGTTATAAGATTTGTTGATACAGAGTCCATCAAAAACCATGTATCACGAAAAAGCTGGCATAAACACTTTAATACTAAATTTACTGAAACACCATGAGATTAATAGTAACCTTTAACCTCTACCATTACAAGGGGTGCTCTAAGTAGCGGCCATGAGCTTCCATACCTGTATGACTAGTGCGATGAACTGCTGAACTGTATGTATGTTTGTTTGGCTGACTCTGATACATAACAAGAATTCTTACATGAACTGCTTTACCTTTTTCCAAAAGTACATGACTATCACTTCCATCACTTTCCAACAACTGTTCTTCCAATATCATGCTGTCGAGGGAAATGGTATCCAGTGAGACCTGTGAGGAGCTTCTTAACATGCTCTTATGAGAAACGAGTGGCGGCAGGTTGGGTGGGCAACGTTCCTTAGGATTCCCACTGTTAAAACAAAATTACCAGATTACTACAGAAAAAGTAGTTTATCTTAAAATACAAAATTAAAATATGCACACAGCACCTCTAAGTTTTAAAGTTATATTTAAATGTGTAAGCTCAAAGGGATCTCATATTTTAAAAAATCTTTTTGTTAACTCTAACAATGCTGCTATATCATTTTGTCATAAGGTTTTCTGCCCCAAAACAAAATACACTTGTGCACATACATTCAGCAAAAACCAGTAAGAAGCCCCAAACTTCCAGCAATATGTGTTACCTTAAAGATGACTGCAACTTAAGTGTTTTAACTGTAGATGCCTCCTCTTTACTGACTTCCAGGTTGTTAGGGGATGAAACTCCATCCAAAATCAAATCTTCAGGCTTAACATATGACTCTGTGGCTTCACTTCCTTTCCTACTTAAACTATTTGGAAGTATGTTTTGGTGACCATCGTTATCAAATGACAGCCTATTCCAATCTGCTTGATAGTTTAAGACACGATTTGAATCTGTACAAGATGAATCTTTTCTGTCATTTATTTCTGATCCAATTTCTCCTGAGCCACCTTTGTAAACAAATCCACTACTCTCATCTTCACTTATTTTCTCTAAATGCTTATCTGACAAATAGTCCAGAAAAGTACCTTTTTGTAGATTTGTATCACTAGCTGATTTAAAAAGCAAAGGGTCCTTTAAAGGGACATGGCTAAGGTCAACACTCATAGATCTGTTGTCTGACATATGATTAACAGCTACACTTCTAATTTGATTTATGCCATTACTAACTTGTTTTCTTTTTGAAGACAAAAATTCTCCATTTCCTGGTGGCAAATCCTCAGGAACCATTGGGCTCCCACTATCTGAAACAGGAGACTTCAGAGGATTTTCTTGATCTACTGGATGCAGCAAGAGAGCCACTTCTGCACTTCTGAGTAAAATTCCAATGCAAATGGACATCTGAGTAGGAGGACTGCCAGTCACAGCTTCTACGTCTTTCCTTAAGTTATCTGAAAGCAGAGTAAGTGACTCGTGCAGGAAAAGTAGGAGTAGATACTGGTAGTGATTGATCTGCATACTAACATGCTTCTGAACACGAACCAGAACATGAATATCAGCATCTGATGATGAAGAGGAAATTCTTAATGATATATCTGATGAAGGTTTCTGGCCACCATTTGTCACGGGCTCAGACTCTGTGCTATAATATTCCTTTAAGAGCTTCTTCCGCTTCAATCGGCTAGCCAGGTCACTAGACTCACTCTGTGATGTATTTATGGGTGCCTGATTACAAGTCTGCAGCTCTTTTTGTGACTCTGCGTACCTGGCTGGCTGACAAATCCAGACAGATAGAGGAAAAGAGTCCACAAAACTTACTGGTCGTCCTTTTCCACTTCTCATCCCTTCATAATCTATCCAAAACTGAGAAAAGTACACAGCCCAGACATCCTTGGCAGCAGAAGTTTTAAGAGTGTGTTTATTCAATTTGGGAGTAATATTTCCTTTGTAAACTTCATGCATTTTGGTATCTTGTTCATGAGCATGTCTCTGGAAGATCGGATGTAGAAGATTAAAGCTGTCACAAGACTTAGGGAAGCTAGTATATGCTTTACTAAAAAAATCACAATCTTTGAAATCTTGAAACAAAGCTTCCAGATCAGAATGTCGACAGTTTGGACAGTGCCGCGTATTGGTGGCAATCATTTCAGAGCTCTGGATCGAAACTGCATGTGGTTGATCTTGGTGACACTCGGATTTCATTTCAGAAGGAATGACAAACTAGGAGGGGAAAAAAATTACTCCAGTTTATAAATCCAAGCATCGTTTTTACAAATCCATACATCTTGAAAATGAATTAATTAAGAACATGATTTAGCTTAGCAATTCTTTTACCTTCCCCCACAATAATCTTTTCCTATTTAGATATAAAACACTAATGCGTGGGGCTGGGGATACAGCTCAGCAGCACACCACCTGCCTGGCAAGCACAAGGTCATGAATTCAAGTCCTAGTACAAAAAAAGAACCAAACAAACAAACAAATACCACTAACTCTGCCTTTCAAAACATTTTACAAATGAAGTAAGATGGATTTAAATGATTGATCACTGGGCTGGGGAGATAGTTCAGTGCCATAAGCCTGCCTGGCAAGGACTCAAGGACAAGTTCAATCCCTGGTACCACCCACCAAAAAAGAAAAAGAAACAAACAAAAAAAAAAATTGTAAAATTGAATTTAACTTTAAAAAAAGATTGATCACTGAGAGAATAACCTTCTCAAAAAAAAATAAAACAAATAATGTACATGTCATATTTTATGCATAATAGATAATAAATGACAAAATAAAAATGACACAATTATGCTAAATCATTGAGATTGACTATTACTTGAGTGCACAGAAATAAAGTTCCAAGTCTGGGAAGGTGATTTTTTCTGTTAGGATATTTTAATCCAAACATTTTGGAGAATACATAAAAGAATGGAATGACTAGTCAGAGCGCATTAGAATTAACTTTCTAAACTATTAAGAATGTAAACTTAAAAAAGATGGGTCAAACTGTAATTTGACCTATCTCAGTAATTCTCAAGGGATAATTAAATCCAATTCTGAAAATACTGACACTAGAGTTCAGAAAGATTCACTTTAATACTGCATATATTATAAAGATTCAAACATCATAAAGTGTCCTTTTATACTGAATTTCATGAGATCTTTAAACTATTTCTGCAATGCAACTGAATACTACCAACATCATTTCACAGGGAAGAAGTATATAATTTTTTTTAGGGGGGAGCAGAATTGGGGATTGAATTCAGGCCCGTGAGCTTGCCAGGGAAGCACTTATTCTACTGAGCCATGTCCCCCCCCCGAAGTATGTAACTTTAATGTATCAGCAATAGATTTAGAAACCAAAACCTTCATTCTATTTACTAAACCCTCTCAGCCAGAATATTTTTTTTAACTTTTTTCCTTTAAAACTTAACAATTCATAGAGCTCAGATTTCCAACTACTTGGATAGAATGAAAGTAGCCTTCCATTATCTTTGGATATTAATAGAATAAATGTGAATAAATAAAACTCATGATTTAAAGCTTTATTGTATAATATACCTTTCTAAAAAATGCATCAGTTCTAAATCAGAAAAGTGGCTGACTTTAAATTTTATCTGTAAATGCATGGAAATTTTAGAGAAAGGTCTATAAAAATCAGAACTACATAAATGGAGTGAAGGGGAGCAATTTCTTAAAGCTTCTGTAATAATCAAATTTGAATTTAAAAATAAAAATAAAAACAAAGAATCCTAAAAATTGTAATGCTGCCAACTTTTCATCCATAACAGTGATTTATTTTATCCCAACAGCCACTTGTATACCTTTAGCATTAAGCCATCAACTCGAATATCAACATGCTCATCAGATTTTGAATTGTCATTCAATTTGTACACAGTCATGAATTGATTAAGACTCTGTTTTAAATCCAACAGAAACTGGTTTAACCACAGAATGCTTCTCTCATCCACAGTAAACTGCAGTGCATTCAGCTGGCCATAAAGGTTGGGAGATGGAACTGTGGAGAAAAAAATTTTAATTCTGTTAATGGACAGTTCTAAATGTTCTCTGAGAACAGAAAAGATATTGTCAAAAAGTTTTATTCTTTCTTAAAACTTTTTGAGACAGTATGCATACACAATTAGAGAGACATGTGACTGGCAGCAAAAATAGTCAAAAAATCATTTTCTATGCTTCATGAACTGAAAAATATTTAATGTACTATAAGTTTAGAAGAATAAATAGGAAGTAAATATTCAGACTTCTTTCCTTTAGATTGAGAGAAGCAATTTCTAAAAATATTACCTTATTGATGAAGTAACACACCAAAACTGTCATTCTTAATGTACATTTCCATAAGGACTTTACCCTCTGAATCCTGATCTGCAACCTTTAAATGATGACCAATTTCCTCTGAAAGTAATATGCCAGGCAGAACTCCTTGATTAATTTCTCACTTTAATTAACATTTAGAATAGTGCCTGATGTAAAATAAAACTCACGTATCCAAGTATCTCTTGAACAATCAAATGAATACACACTTTTTCATAGCCCTCTCAAATAAACTAGTATTTACAATAGGAAGTGCAAAAATACCTGCTGGAATCCAAGACGGTATAGTAAAGATTCAAACATATTTTCTTTTACCAAAGCTAAAATATGCATATCTAGAATGTCTAAAACAAATTAAGTCAAGAAAAATAAATCCAAGGAATGGGAAACCAGAGCAGAGAAAATATTGGAACAGTGTCCTGTTCATGAGTTTTTTGCTTTTGCTATTCATTCATTCATTCATTCATTCATTCATTCATTCATTCATTCATTCATTCATTTTCCTTTAGCAAAGATCCACTGAATATCTGCTATATTCTGTACATTATGCTAAGCACAAAGAATACAAAAACAATGGTAAAGTCCTTGTCCTCAAAAAAAGTTTATAGTTATGAGACAAGAGACAAAAGTTAAAACTCAAGCCTATCAGAGTTATGTGATTATGATGTGGGCTATTTGTCTTTGGAAAGAGAAAGGAAGAAAGGTGCCAAAAAGGTTCCATCACAGTCTAAAAGGAAAGAAGGAAGACAGGGAATCTTGACATATGAAGATGAGAGAGTAAACACAGGCCCAGGAAAAGCACAGGGTGAAAAGAAATCTGAGACTGAAAGAATCCATTACACTAAGCAATAAAAAAATCTATGCATAGCTTCCAAATGGGGTCTTTTGAGGGATCAAACTCAGGACCTTGTGCTTGCCAGGCAGGCACTTATGCCACTGAGCTATCTCCCCAGCCCTAAAGTTATTTATATTTTTGTGAAGTGCTGGGAATTGAACCCAGCTTAACACTGAGTTGTATCCCAAGCCAAAAGAAACAAAAGAGACAGAGGGGAGTGGAGTAGAGGGGAGGGGGAAAATAGCCTTTGATTTTTTTTTCACATTTACATAACTAAAAACATTTTTTAAAAAGAACCACACACACTTCTTCAAATAATGAATACACAACAACAGGAAATCCTCTTACTTGGAAAATCCTTTCCATCAGGATAGTAATATTCTGTGAATTCTATATAGACAGCTGACATTTCTTGTGGAAGGTACAGTGATTTTTTATTGCAGGAAATCATACTTTTGGGGGAAGAATGACATTGTTCTGCTGTAGAGACCTGAAGAAAAAAAAAAAAATCAGCTTGTTGAATAAAGCCCTTTCCAAAGAAGGCTATCACTTTCAAACTCTTGTAAATACTTACAATAACTTGTTAATAATTAACTGCCAATAAAAACATCAATAACTGGGGGCCAAGGAGATGGCTCAGTAGGATAAGCACTTCCCTGTCAAGCGCAAGGGCCAGAGTTCAATCCTCGATTCCCTCAATAAAAAAAAAAAAAAGCCAGGCGTGGTGGTGCATACCTGTAATCCCAGCACTGGGGAGGTTGAGGCAGGAGGATTGTTGTGAGTTCGAGACCAGCCTGAGCTACAAAGTGAGCTTAAGGCCAGCCTGAACTGCACAGAGACCCTGTCTCAAAAAGACAGAAAAAAAAAGCTATTTGAAAACATCAATAATTAACTACCAATGAAAACCTAAATGTACATTTAAGTTCACATGAAATTATATTTCAATTATAGGCTCCTACTCTGAAAACTTGATAACCACTTTGGATCCTTACGAAGCACACAACCAATTCTGTAGAGTAACCCTTGTGAACTTATTATCTACAGCCCTGAAATAAGAAAGAAGAAAACTGTGGCAATGATGTGGATCCATAGCCCAAAGGCCTGAAGGTCTCCCTACTTCAAACTTCAATATTATTAAAAAAAAAAAAAAAAAAAAAGTACATCCATGAAACTATTCTGGGGATGAGTAGCACTTTTAGTCACAAAATTTTCTTTGGTGGTAGTGAAGTTTGAATCTAGGGCACTTTACCACAGAGCTACATTTCCAGCACCCCCTAATTCCCATCTTTTTTTTAAACAATGAGATTTTGCCACTCTCCTGCCTCAGCCTCTGGAGTAGCAAGGATTACAGGCACATGTCAACATGCCTTGCAGTCTGGTATCTTAAATAATTTTTCGAAAAGGACTGTTATATTTTTAATGTTCTGGTTACATTTTTTTCACTCTTTTCATAAACATCTAATTTATAATTATAAATTATAATTATAAATTATAGTTATACTTAACTATATCTATTATCTATCTAAATTTCTAATTTCAATTGGCAAAGCTTTATGGATTTTAACAGTTTAATAGACCTAAGGATGCATCTCAAAAGTATTTTAAGCTTTTTTACTCATTTGTCATTCACTTTTCTTTCTTTCTTTTTCTTTTTCTTTTTCTTTTTGAGACAGGGTCTCACTACTCAGTTCAGGCTGGCCTTAAGCTCACTTTGTAGCTCAGGCTGTTCTCGAACTCACAGCAATTCTCCTGCCTCAGCCTCCCAGTGCTAGGATTACAGGCATGCGCCACCACACCCAGCTTGTCATTCACTTTTCTTTCTTCCTTTCTAAATCACCATGTTGCCTAGGGTTGTCTCAAATTCTTAAACAATCCTACATCAGCCTACTGGGTGCTGGGATTACATATATGTGCCACCACACCTACCTATATTTGTCATAGAAAATGGAATACTTTCTCATGGACGTTTCCTCTTGTAATTAAAATTTTTTGATTCTTTGCCCATTTTATAAATTTACATCAGTTTCTTCATATTACATATTAAAAAAGGCTTTTTCTGCATAAAGAGATACAAATCCTTCCCAATTATCAACTTATTTTAATAAACAGGAATTTACTTCTTTTCCCTTTAATAGTAAAATTATTCAAAATAGAACAGATATTTTATTTTCTATCACATGTTTTGTTTGGGTGTTGGTGTGTTTGTGTAGGTGGAGTTTCTTTCCTATACCTTGACATGGGGTGGGGAATCCTTCTCTATTTCTGCATGAACTTACTTAAATTTAAAGTCTATTTTAACTTTATAAAGAGAATTATATATAAATTTATATAAATTTATAAAGAGAGTATTATAAAGAGTATTATATAAAGAGAATGTAGATAAAGAAGCCATTTCACCTTGAGAAAATAACATTACAGCTTCTCCACCCGGCAGCCTTGACCCTGCGGGGCAGGCCATTCTCACTGGGAGGCTGCCCTAGTGCCAAGGGCCAGACAGTGGCCCCTCTGGCCTTCCCCCACCAGGGGTCAGCAGCGCCCTCCACTTGTAACCTCTACAGTTTGCCTTTAGGCCTGGCCAAATGTGCCTTGACCGCCCCCTGAAAACTAGTTAGTTAATACAACTTTTCAGATAAAGGCAGAGGTTCTTCAAAATAAACCAGAACACTTTAAATGATATAAAGATCTAAACTCTATTTTTTGTTTGAAATTTTCAATTATTACTTTTATTACAGTAGTCCCTCACTTATCACAAGTTACGTTCCAGACACGCCTGCAGTAAGTAAAAATCAGCAGAGTAGCAAGTTTATATTTATTTTAGTATTTATATGTATTTTAAAGCTTTATAAACCCTTCCCACACTCTTATAACTCTCCCACACTTTTAAAAAAACTGACATTCTTAAACATTTTCTAAACTCATAAGCATAAACAGACGCTTTAGTCTGCTGAACCATCTGACTGGCCCAATACCACATTTCTTTATCCACTGTCACTTTTTAAAAAAGGCCTTATAGTCTATCCAATTTTTCTTTAAGGATTGGGATATCTAGCCATATTACTGATAAATAAGAGTATTGGTATAGGTATGGTGGCACACAACTTTAATCACAGCACTCTAGAGGCTGAGGCAGGAGGCCTAACATGAATTTGAGGCCAGCCTGAGCTACATAAGCAAGTTCAAGGCTATCCTGTGCTAACAGTGAGAACTTATCTCAAAAAAAGAAAAAAAAAAAAAAAAAGTATAAGGGGACAGAGTTCTTAAGTATTAGGGTCATAGTACAGATAATACAATACTTACTAGTTAATAAAGTGAAAAAGGCATTTCTGTTTCTTCCAAATAGTACACTATGTACTAAGAAACTTGGTCTCTAAAGCCAGGTGTGGTGGTGTATGCCTGTAATCTCCACACTCAGGAGGGTGAAGCACAAAGAGCTCAGCCAGGATTACACAGTGAATTCAAGGACAGCCTGAACTACACAGCAGGACTGCATTGCAAAAAAAGGGAGCAAGGGGGAGGGAAGGGTAAGTAGAAGGGAGGAGAGAATATGTGGCCTCTAAACAAGAGTTCTGGCCTTTGTTCCCATTCTGAGACACAGCAAAGAATTCTGATTTCCTATCTATACTGGCAATTGATAGTTTATGCTAACAATATGATCTAGGAAGGGCTGGCCATACCTGACAGTCTTGTGCTTCAGGAGAACAGGGGACACCAGAGCATCTCCATCAGTCTCGAGACTGAGTTTCGCCACACAGGTAATACTTTACAGGTGCTGTTAAACACCCATCCCTACTCAGACACATTAACATGTTACAAGGACAAGCAAGTTTCAAATATGGAACCTTGCAGACTCTGCCCTATGTATCTCCTCTTATGCCTGGTTCTACTTTATTTATTGATTGATTGATTGATTCATTTATTTATTTGGTACAGGGTCTCGTTATGCACCTCAGATTTATAGTGACCCGCATGTCTCAGCCTCACCAGCACTAAGATTACAGGCATGCGCCACCATGCCTGGTTTCAGGGCTGGCATGTTGAGCCTGGGGCTCTGGCTGGCATGGCATAAGGTACTGGAGATCGAACTTGGGACCTTACATTTGCCAGGCAGGCAGGTGCCTAGTTTGCCGAGCTATCTCTCTAGCCTGCCTGTCCTATTTTATAGCCCTTCCCTACAACAAAGTGACTGTGAGGGCCACAGACTTCAGTGAGTTCTATGAGGATTTTGGTTAAGCTACTGAACTTGTACGCAATTTTAGAAAATCCCTGATAGTGGACTTGTAACTGGCATTGGACATCTTGGGCAGGGCTGGCAGTCTTAAAACACCACCCTGTTGACTTTGCAGTTTGGTTAATTCTGGATAACTACATAAACAAAAAATAATAAACTGATTTTTTTTCTATCCTATTTGATTTGGTCTTTTCATAAAACTGGTCAAAATGTTTTTTAAGTGGTGGGTTAGATATTATAGCAGCTTGTATGAGATACTAAAAGTATTAAAATAAAAACTAAAACACACCTGGTATATATTGAAATCTGCAAGTCTAACCACAACAGAGCTGGACATCAGCTTAGCTTTTGATTGCTGAGGCAATGCTGTTCTGGAGGTACCTTTCAGAGCAGAATCCTTCTCTGTGGGAACAAAAACTCTCTTTAGCTGATTATAGAATTTTCTTCATAGACACTTTCTTATTAAGATAGCTACAGAAGTATAAATGAACATTAATTTCTCAAATAAGACACTACGTAAAAGTACTTTATAAAGTGATACAGGAATGTAAGATTCTGTGATTATTTTCACTATAATAACACTCATATCACCTTTAGTCACTCCACTATAATGTTAAAAATGAAAGACCTACCAGTCACTAAGTCTGAAAATTTCTACCTGTACTTTCCCTTATTGATTATATTACTCTTATAAGTGCTTTGGGCTATAGGCCTACCATGGTCTAAATGAAAGTTGCAAGACATCTTGAATTATTTACAGAAAATATAATCACACATATACACACACATACATGCCACACAAACACAGGTATAACATGAGGGGAATGCCAACAAGTACCTGCATGTGTGTGCTGGGGAGAGCCATGTGTCGGGGACTTAGGGGGTGAGCCTTCATTATGATCCTTCACAGCCTGTTTAAGCATTTCAACATTGCACTCAAATTCATGTAACAGCTCATTGGCCCATCCAGTTTTCGTTTTGGTTGCATCACTATAATACATCCAATGATTACAACTATCTCCTGTAAAACGAGTAACAGCTATTTCACTAAAAATGCATGGTTTTTGTTTATTCTATCATAGCAATGCTCCTAATGAATTTTAGTCATTTTCTCAATGTAATCTTTAATCATCCAAAAAAAATTGTGATTGTCCCCTACTACATCTCTAAAATACAAGACTTTTAGAAGACAGAAAGAGCTGTTGAAAGGAAACAATCTGGAAGGGTTTCTATTGAGACAGCACTCAAAGTTTCCATTCAAAGCCACCGGATTGGTCAGACTTCACTGGGTGCCCAAGCACCTGTCAAACGTCTACAGGAGAGAATCCCAAAAATAGTACCTACAAAAATTATTTTCATCAATGACTTGTTGTAAAGAGACTAACAGTAATCTACTGCATAAAATTGGTAAGATTTTAAAAAATGGTTTGTTCATTTATTATTTATTGTCTTTTTGACACAGGATCTCATTATGCACTTCAGGCTCTTGAGCTCACTTTGTAGCCCATGCTGGTCTCAAACTCCCAAGGATCCTCCTGCATGAACCTCTTGAGTGCTGGGACTACTGGCAAGTGACACCATGCCCAGAGATGATTCTGTTAATCAATTTAAGAAACCAATAAACTTCTGAACATAGTTGTAAGGAGATATGTATGATGTGGGAAGGAAAATGCAAAATCAAGATTATTAGGTTTCTTTGGAACTCAGAAAAGAAACACATACACAAAAAGGTAAAGAAAATAAATCCAGCTGAGAGTGGTGGTAACATCTATAATCCCAGCATTCTGGGAAGCTGAGGCAGGAATGCTGCAAATTGGAGCCCACCCTGGTCAACATAAGTAACTTAACAGAACTGTCCCAAAATAAAAAATTTTAAAAGGGCTTGAAATACATCTTAGTGCAACATTTCTGAATTGAATCCTCAGTACTATAAAAAAGGAAGGAGGGAGGGAGGAAGGGAGGAAGTGAGAAAAGGATAAAATGAATCCTGTAAATTAAAGTATTGGGCCAGCCAAATAGTTCAACAGATTAAAGCACCTGCAAGAAGGTGCAGCGGCCCTGCTGGCCCTGCCCCAAGGTCAAACTCAGATTGTAATTGAGAATGGTGTGCATCTATAATCTGAGCTCTTGGGAGGCTGTAAAAAGGCACATCTCTACAAGTCAGATCTAGTAGTGAGACCCTAAATATCCTGTAGACCCTTCACTAAAATACAAAAAAAAAAGAAGAAAGAATAAACTATGAACACCTTCTACACTTAAAATTTTAGGTATATGACAGGCATAACGGTATACATCCGTAATCCAAGTACTCAAGAGGCTGAGACAGGAGAATCACTGCAAATTCAAGACTAGCTTGGCCTACAAAATGAGTTCAAGGCCAGCCTGAACTGCATAGCAAAGCCCTAAAAAAGACAAAAACACATAAAAATAAAAAATACAATAAAAAATTAAATTATATTTAACTATCTTGACTAAACTGGGCTTGATGGCACATGCCTGTACTCCCAGCACTGAGGAGGCTAAGGCAGGAGGATTACTCCATGATCATCATAGGCTACGCAGTGAGTTCTAGGGCAGCCTGAAGTGCTTAATGAGATCTTGTCTCAAAAGCCTTAAAATAAAGAAAATTAAAACAAATCTTGCACCCTGCAAATTCTGATGGAGAAATGATGTAACTTTTGACTTTTGTTCCAGTATGTCATAAAAATAAGCCACATACTACCAAAAGGTACACACAAGTGCTAATGTTAAGTTACTTAATTTGGCTGTAAATAATCATGCCAATTTTTATTACCTAGAAAAGAACTTATGAATTCCTGTTAATTGAAGAATATATGAATTCTTACTGATAAAATGTGTAAAATACAGAAAAGTGAAAAAGGGTCCCTAAATCATATATATACATATATATATTCATATATATATATAGTTTAAATTTCCAGAACAATGACTAATAATTTTCTTTTGTAACTAAAATAGAAATACA
>PVKA01016937.1:0-46837 GCA_004027165.1 Ctenomys sociabilis | reverse complement strand
AAAAAAAAAAAAAAAAAAAAAAAAAAAAAAAAAAAAAAAAAAAAAAAAAAAAAAAAAAAAAAAACTATGACTTGCCTGACTATAGATATTTCTATTGTGATTCATTGATGGAAGAATTTTTAACTCTGAAAATTCAACAGTATTTTTAATTTTTGGTGTTTGAAATCCTCGGATGTCTCTGAGCAATCCCTGGCCATTTCAGAATAATCCTAAATTAATGTCATTTGGCAATCTGTGGAGATGCCTCTTATTTATCCTTCACACTCATCAGCACCAGCACCAGGAGGCACAGTCTCAGAGTGCAAGTGCAGTTGTCAAGTCTGATGGTTGGTGAAGATAACAAGATCAATCCAGGATAAAACAGTTCATCAAAAATAAAATTATTATTCAAACATAATTGAAAACTTTAAAACAGTTATCTTAAGCAAGCATGGCTTTCTGCATGTTGTGGAGGAAAAACTGTTCTTCTGAATATATTTTATAGCAAATAATTTATATCCAAGAAATTTCTAACATCGTACAGTTAGCTTCTAACTGGTAGACCTCTGCAAGTCTGTGATGATTCACTGGAGAAAGAGGACAAATGCCATACTGAAAATCGTCAGCAGAAATATCAGTTCTCTGATGATTAGAAGACAAACCCACAGCAGCTTCCTGTTGGAGTTCTGGAGTTCTCCTCAGTCCTATTTTAGCAACTAGTGATCCACACTGCTGGAAACTGGGCACCGCCCCGAGGTTTCTCCTTCATTATCTCATTTGATCCTCATAAAGTCTTTATAAAGAAGGAACCAAGGTACCAGAAAAACCTGCATACCAGGGATCTCTTTTTAGTCAAAACTCATGAACAAAGCTTTTTTATTCCATTTGGAAAATTCTGAGAACTGAAGTGTAAGGTAGATGGAAAATCAGATGAAAAAAATATTCATAAAATACCTGTTTCTCAAGACACAAATTCTCCCATCCTTTTCTTTCTAAGCCTTCCTTTCTATATAATAAAACTGTTTCTGAATTCAAGAAAACCAAATAGCATTTTTTTTTCACCATTTGATCATTATATTTGTTGGCAGACCTATCCTAACCTTGGGTCACCTACAGGGAATTTAAGTATTATTCTAATTGATTTTTTTCACTGCTCACTGAAAAACAAAGCACCTTTTTCACTGGTCTCATAAATAATTCCATTTCTCTCTGTCAGCGTTAATTAAACTTACCTCATATTGTCAATCTCTCTTTCTTCCTTGCAGGTGATGTCATTGTCTATATTAATGAAGTTTGTGTCCTTGGACATACTCATGCAGATGTTGTCAAACTTTTCCAGTCTGTTCCCATTGGTCAGAGTGTCAACTTGGTGTTGTGTCGTGGCTACCCTTTGCCCTTTGACCCGGAAGATCCTGCCAACAGCATGGTGCCACCCCTTGCAATAATGGAGAGGCCACCTCCAGTGATGGTCAATGGAAGACATAACTATGAAACCTATTTGGAATACATTTCTCGGACCTCACAGTCAGTTCCAGATATTACAGATCGGCCGCCTCACTCTTTGCATTCCATACCAGCTGATGGTCAGCTAGATGGCACGTATCCACCACCCGTCCATGACGACAATGTGTCTATGGCTTCCTCTGGGGCCACCCAAGCTGAACTTATGACCTTAACCATTGTGAAAGGTGCCCAGGGCTTTGGCTTCACCATCGCCGACAGTCCTACAGGACAGCGGGTGAAACAAATACTTGACATTCAGGGATGCCCTGGCCTGTGTGAAGGTGACCTCATTGTTGAGATCAACCAGCAGAATGTACAGAACCTGAGCCATACAGAAGTAGTGGATATACTTAAGGACTGCCCCGTCGGAAGTGAGACTTCTTTGATTATCCATCGAGGAGGTAAGACAAACCCTGGCTCAGCAATGCGGTGTGTGGGTAAAAAAAAAAAAAGAGCCCATGTGTAATAGTCTTGTTAAAATGGAGGCCTCCACTAAAATGGAGGTTTCTGTACGGTGTGATGAAGCCATGCTTTTAAAGAAGAGTAGTAGAATATAGTGAAAAGTATGTATGTAGAAGGCTACATATTTGAATTTTGAGAATATATATATTTTCCTAGTTTGAGTTGTATACAATTATAATAGTGCTTCCAATCTTACCAAAATTTTGCTATGAACTTGGAGGGTAGAGGTTGAATCTCCACCTATGAATGTCTTCTAGCTCAAAAGCTCACCAGTGCTTCAGTTGTTGAGGCCTGATGGGCTGATGGGACAGCGCACTCTGTTGTGTGCAGGATTCCAGGCTGGCGAGTAGGAGCTGGTTCAGCTTCCACCAAGCCAAAGAAAGGCTTGATAATCCCATAAGAACCATGGGAGCTATGTGTTATCAATGCTATTTCCAGAGTCCAGAAGCATATTTCAGGATACTTCTTCCTCTGTGGTGGGCACAACCCCCCAACCCCACCTTCGTAAACAGGAAGAAGCTACAAAGAGGCCATCATGGGAGTTCTCAGCCAGGGGGGTCTCTGAGTCTGGGAAGGACATTGCTTGCTGCCTTCCCTCTCTATAGGGAGGGAATAGTACAGCAGAGGGCCCCTCTCTGCTTCTCTTAATGATCGGTGCCAAAAAGTAAAAGCAAATCTGTTTCTGTATTCTTGGTAACCAGTGAAGCTGGAACAAGGGAAGGAGGTGACCACAGATTAAGTAAGTCCTCCAGTACTTGACTGGCAAGTCCTGGCTTGGTCGTTCAGGACACTTAGCAGTCCCTGAGGCTCAGCCACCTGACCTGCCACAAGGAGACAATGACACTATTGTCACCAGTGGCAGTGTCCTCAGCTCTGAGCAGCTGAGCACGTGTGCACTACCTCTCCATTGAGTCTAACATAACATGGAAGCCTTGACCGAGAAGAACAAGCAGGAGCAGTGCTGTGAGGAGGTCATGCATGAAACCACATGCATGGCAGACATATGTGACAGCCTCGTCCAGCACTCAGGTCCGCAGGGAAGCCCTGGAAGTTCAAACTGCGACTGAAAGAAGGCAGAACCAACAAGGCACCATTTGTGACTCCTTTGCCCCAAGCTATAGGGATTTTACTTTCAAGGAAGTAGCATATCACCAAATACTACGAGTTACGAACAACACGGTATTATGTGCCTATGTTAAAAATGAAAATTGTTGTGAGATAAAACCATATTAAATTTCACCTTCTAAGGGCATTATTACAAAATAGTATTTGAATTGTGGTGGGGAAGTATTGACTGTGTTTTAATTTCTTCCATTGTTTTACAATTAAAACAAAATTCCTAAATAAATAGCTGTATGTTCATAATGTCCTAAAATCAAATTGTTAGAACAGATTCTTAATGCTGAAAGGTATAACTGAAAACCACTGGACAGTGTCCACTGTTTGATTTATAGAAATTAATCTGGGCACAGTTGATAGAGTGGCTTCTTTTAAAGGCATGACACAGCAGGAAAATGAACTTTGAGGTCCTTTATCTTCCTGCAACCTCTCCCTTTCTGAGATGTCACACCCCTGTGTGCAGCCAGGGGTCTTGTTCCTTCTCTTCGTGCTCCCCGCTCTCTCCTGCCTTCTCTGGCTCATGGTTTAATCCTCAGGTAATCACTGTTTTATGTGTGCTTTGCTTGTTTAGGGTCGAATGACTTGGTTTTATATTTTGACTAGTATAGAATTGCAGAGTGAAGTACCTTGAGATGTTTAAAGTATTTCTAGTCAAACACTTCTTGAATTTTCCCAAATGCCTATGGTTGGTACTAAACTCTCTGAAATTAGTAGGACCTGGCATGGTGTTTTCATGATGGGGTTCACTTTGATTATCTTAGAAGCTAATAGTGCTTACTGTTATTCAGATAGGCACAGATTTTCAAAAGCCAGCCCATTATTATTTAAATGGGCAAGATATTCAATTAGGGATTTTACCAAAGAAAACATGCCAGCACTAATAAATGCATAAAAGTATGTAAGAAGATTAGAGAGATATAAATTAAAACCACAAATAGTAGCAGTCATGCACCCTGGGGCCTTATGTCACAACCATGGCTGGTTCTTCTTATTATTGACTAGTACTGTATTTAAATTTATAAAATAAACATGTACATGGCTGAATTATTTACCAGAAAGTACCAGATGAAAAGAAGTTATCTGTCCTGTCTGCATGATTTCAGTTCTTTTCCCAAGACAAATTCAATTTGGCATATATTGCATATTCCAGAAACTTTGTCATCTATTGCCATGTATGAATATATGTAGTATATTCTGCAGAGAGGATGGTACCATACATGTGTATGCCTTGCTATAAACTATTTTAATTATGATAAAATAGTTCGCTTTTTAGCAAATACACTTGCCAAAATTTGATATAATTTACACAGCATTAAATTTACCCATTGTTAATATATATTTTATTAAATTTTGGTAGAATAATGCAGTTGTGTAATAAGTGCTTCACACCCTTGCAATGGTGCTTTCCAAGTGCTCTAATGTCCTCTGGATGCCTGTATACTCTCATACCTCCACCCCCAGGTGACCACACATTTGCTGTGTAGTTTTACCTCTCCAGTATATTTTTGCAAATAAAATGGTATAGTATTTAGTGTTCTATTTAGCATTACACTGTTGAAAATTATCCAGCAGATGCATGTATCAATGGTTTGTTTCTTTTATTGACCAGTATGATTACATCGTATTAACCTAGTTTTATCTATTCACCAATGATTAAATATAAGAAGTATTTTCTCTCTGAGTACTTATGAATAATTTTTCTATAAATATTTGGATACAACTAATGGCTTGTATATACACTTTCATCTTTCTTGATCAGATACCTAGGAATGGCTTTCCTAGAAGCTATGCAAAGTGTACATTTTAATTGTTAAAAAATTATGAAACTATCCTCCCAAGTGGCTGTACTGTTGAACAAGCCACCCACAGTGCACACAGCTTCCAGTCATCGCCCGTTGCTTCCCACATTTAGCTTAATGGGCCTTTTTCAATAGCCCTTCCAGGGTGCATGACTGCTACTTTTTGTGGTTTTAATTTATATCTCTCTAATCTTCTTACATACTTTCATGCATTTATTAGTGCTGGCATGTTTTCTTTGGTAAAATCCCTAATTGAATATCTTGCCCATTTAAAGTACTGGCTTTTTTTTAATCTTCTTTTTTTACATGTACTACAAATGAAAATCACTAGATGCAATTAAAGAATTAATGTTAATAGCTGGATGGTGATATATGAGGTATATCATTATACATAAATATTCTTTGCTATTAATATTTGATGTTTAGAATAATTGAACAACAGCAAATAATTTTTCATGTGAAAACATTGGACCTAGTTATTGAAAATATTTCTCACAAGTAAAGTGATTTAATAGCTGAAATATATGGTGGCAAATTTCTCTCTCAAATCTTCTGATGAGAAAACATTTTACTTCTACTTCTAGTGAGTAGCTTATTTAACTTTTTTATTATTTTAAAGAGAGAACAATGATAAACGAACAATGAAGCCAAGTTTCACAACACATTAGTAGGACAGTTCTAATAGTTGGTACATTGCATCTTGTTGCCTTTGTAGTTAATCACAGTACAAGATACAGGCATGATATCAATATCTTGCCCAAACAGTATTTGCACAAAACATTCCTTTCAAGGAAATAAGAGAAGCTAGCTGTATAACTCTATTAATATAACTTGTGTAGACTGTGTATTTTTTTATTTTTCCTTTCCTCCATTTGCCTTTAAATTTCCTATATAATCAGAATGCAAGTCCTCTTTAAAATAGCTCTGCACAGCAGCGGCACAATGAAGTTTATCTGAGGCACATGATTATTGCTAATTAGTTTGCAAATGTTATCCAAGTCCATGACTTACCATTCATTTTCATTTCATTTTCTTTTTGGTAACTTTTGAATAACAAAAGTTTTTATAAAGTCAAATTTATCAATTTTTTTCTTGCATAAATCTTTCTTTTGGTGTTAAATCTTGGCCCAAAATTCTGAAATTGTTCCTATACTTTTTTCTATAAATTACCTATGTTAACATTTACATTTAGGTCTACAAACCAGTTTAAAGTAACTTTATCTATAATGTGAAATAAGGATTCAATTAATTGCTCTAACACCAATTTTCTGGAGGGAAAAATCTATTCTTTCCCATTAAATTATCTTTAAACTTTGACAAAGACTAACTAGTAGAAACATGGGGACTTATTTCTCAACTGCATTCTTTTTCATTGAACCGTGTGTATATTATGCTAGTAGTAATCTAGACAGATGACTGTACCATCAGGTTGTGTGTTGAAGTCAGAGTGAGTCCTCCAATTTTTTCCCTTTTCTCAAAATGATTCTGTCTATTCCAGGTCCTTTGCAAATTTCTACAGATACTAGGATTGGATTTTGCCATTATTTTGTTAAAGGCCTGCCTAGACTTGGTGTTGCTCTAAACATAGAGAACAATTTTCCTCTTTAACCTTAAAGCTTTCGGTCCTTAAATATGATTCTCATAGCTTTTCCATCATTTGGGTCCTCCTTGACTTCTCTCAGCATTGGCGACAGCGTTTATGATACAGATTTGTACTTCTTTTGTTAAATGTACTCCTAGCTTTGTGTTATTGTAACTATTTCTTGCTTTGTGTGGTGGTGGTGATGGTGGTGGAGGTGGTGGTGGTGGAGGTGGTGGTGGTGGTGGTGGTGGTGATGCTGGTATTATACTAGGAATTGAATCTAGCAGCATTGAACCACTGAATTATATCCCCCCCAACACCTCTTCCCTTTTCAAGACAGTGTCATAGTTGTTTTCCTTAAAGCTAGAACAAAATACCTGGCACTTACAATTTAAGGGAGGAGAGGTTTATTTTGGTTCAGGTGTCAGTCTACAGTCTGCTGGTTCCAAAGCTGGCTGGCATGGTACGGGTTGGGGGAGAAATGCTCACAGCATGGTAGAAAGGAAGCAGAGGGAGCAAAGGGGGGATGGGGAAGGGAGCAGACCCCTCAGGCCACAGACCTGTGACTCCTTTCTTCAGACCAAGGCCTGCCTTTTAGAAGGACATTTAGCTATAAACTCACCAGAAGGCTGATCTATCCATGAGGATTACACCTCCATAATCCAGTAACCTTCCAAAAGGCCAAACTGTGAGCACACAGAGCTCCTAGGAGACCTCTAGATGTAACCCATAGCAGGCTCTTGCTAACTTGCCCAGACTAGACTTGTGCTCAGGATCCTCATGCCTCTCAAGTAACTGGGATTACAGAGAATTGGTTTCTCAGTGCCATTTTCCAATTATTTGCTCCTAGTGTATGTAAATGCATTTAGTTTTTGATTTTTTGTTCTTTTATATTACAAATGTATTAAACTCACTTCTCAGATCTGAGGCTTTTGAGGATCCCATAATATTTTCTACACAGTTCTTATGTCATCTAGTAATGAGCTTTTATTTCCTTCATTCAAATTCGTAGACCTCTGGTTTCTTTCCCTTGCCTTACTACACTAGCTGGAACTTCAAGTATCCAGTTGAATGCAAAGCATGTGTGCAAACACCATTACTTTGTCACCAGTTTTAAAGGGAAAGCATTAGTCTTGCATCAGTAAAGTGTGGATTTGCAGTGCATGCTCCTATGTGCCTTTTTTCAAGTTGAAAAAGTTCTATTCTACTCTTAGTTTGGTGAGAACTTTAATAATTCATGAGTCTGGGTTTTATCAAATATTTTTTCTGTGTCTTTTGAGATGATCCTATGATTTTGTCTGTTTCTCCATTAATGTGGTATATTATGTAGCATTTCCAGGTTTAACTAATTTTGTGTCCTCAGCATAACCACGGGTGGTCATGGTAACATAGCCCTTTTGTGTGCCGCTAGACTGTGCTTGTATTTTGGTAAGGATTTTTGAACCTGTTTGTAGGGAGACTGTACTTTCATTTTCTTTTCATGGGATAACTTTGTCTAACTTTGGAATTAGAATAATAGTGGCAAAATAAAATACATTATAACATAGCCTCTGCCCACCTACTGTCTGTGAAAGAGCTTATGTAGGCTGGTACTACTTCCTCCTTCACAGCTAGCTGTGACACAATTTCTAGACTGAACCTTTATGTGTTAGAAGACTTTTCAGTTCTTAACTCAAGTTCTTTTCTTGATTCTTAAATGCAGTCTCCATAGCTCTTCCTTACGATTTAGGTCAGTTCCAGTTTCCTCTTTATTTCTTCATGGGTCAGTTTTACTAATGCGCTTCTCTCTAGGAGGTCTTTATAATATTTCTCAATTGTTGAATTTGTACAAATTATTGATAATTTATGGGATTCTTTCTATAGAACCAACTATTGTGTTCATTGATTTTCTTTGTATTCTTCTGGTTTTGTTTCAAGACTTTCCACTCTCATCTCTATAATTTCTTCTCTTCTGCTCATTTTCAGTTTGATCTAATTTTCCTTTTCTGTCTTTTTGAGTGAATGCTTAGCACAGTGACCCTAGCTCACTTTTACTCATAAAAGCATTGATAGCTGTTTCACTCCACATACCAGCCTAATTTTATAAATTTTGAAACACTGTGTTTTCTTCAGATTTTTCACTCAAGATATTTTCTCCATAATTTTGTCTTTAACTTACTGGTTTTTTGGAAAGATATTTTTACTTTTCAAACATTTTGAATTTTCCAACTTTTCTGCTGATTTCTCATGACTTTAATGAAAAAAAGAATATTTAAATTATTGCAACCTTTTTAAATGTATGAAAATTTGTATCATGGCCTAGGGTCTAGTTTGGTGGGGTTGTTCTTAATATATTTTGGAGAATTTTACATATCGGCTCAAAAATATATCTTATTCTTAATCCTTATTTGATTACATATACTAATAGATATTTTTGTTGCTTTCTGTATTTTCTTTTATGAATAGTAATTTGTGTTTATAATCTATCTTAACACAAGAGCATAGATCAGTAGTGTAGATCCATTTTTCCTTTTCTTCAACAAACACTCATAAATGCTCAAATATGTTAGACATTTTTTGTTTTCTGTGCCAGAGACAAAGTGTTAAACCAAGCCTCCAATTTCTTTTTTACTCATGAAGTTAACAATCTTGGGGTGATAAATACAAAACAAAAACCAACAGAAGTATGTCCTTAGTTGGTTGCATTTATATCTATTTCCCTGCAGCTTTTTTTACTGAATGCTAGTTTTGTGTTTCTTTACTGAGTTATCTTCTTATGCATTCTACTTTTTACTTCATTTCGTAAGCTTCAGGGGCATGCATTTGTGCTATGTGCAAGTACAAGCATTTTGCCTCCTGCTTTCTTATTTGCATAGCTCTGATTTATCTTATTTAATCTACTTTTCTACTATTTCCAGAACACTGTCAGTAGTAAGGTTTATGAAAATGCCTATCTTATTGATAAGTGGAAACTGATATTTCATACTGTTAAATGCATTACAGACTTTTCTTCTGAGATTAATATTCATTGTGTTGAGGAAATATCCCTCAACTTCCGTGTCATTAAAAATCTTTGCTAAAAATCAGTATAAAATTTTATACCAAGTTCTTCAACATCTATGAGGATGAAATTTTTTGACTCACATAATGAATTGTATTAAGAGATTCATTAATATTAAAGTATCCTTTCACTCTAGTAATAAAGTATATTTAATCTGAACAGAGTATGCTTATAATATGCTTTTAAATTTTGTTTATATATAATTTTTTGTTTATATATAATTTGACATTAATATTATTCATTATGTTGGTCTGAAGATTTCTTTTCTGCTGTCTCTGTCTCTCAGATTTGTTATCAGTATTATGCCAGTATCAGGAATTCCAGAATTATTCTTTCTCTGCTGAGACAACTTAATTAGCATTAAAGCTAGCTATTCCTTGCAGATATAATATGCATCTCTGAAATTATTTAATTCTGTATCTTCAGTCTTGTTTGATTTTGTGTTTGGTTTAATTTGGATTGAGTTAAAACCCTTTTTTCAGCTTTATTAAGTTTTTACATAGTGTCAAGGGTTTCTGTCATGCCTGAACCAAGTTTCTATACTGAGTTTATCTCTTTCCTTTATTTTTCCAAATATATTTCAATCACATGGACATCACTAGTCTTTCTGTTTTTTCCAGTTTCTACTTTACCTAAGAACATTTCTGTGTATTCATTTCTTAATTAATGCTGTTTTCTCAATTCAGTTGGCGAGTGCTATTTATATTTTAATGGTTCAAAAAGCACACTAGTTCCTCTCTAAGCGGTCTGCTGTCTGAAGCTCACCCTAGTTCGAAGAGGAAATGGTTTCACTCTTTGCCCACAGAGGTCTTTTGATATCTGGAGTAAAACAACCCAGACTGATTGCCGGAAGCAAGCCTTGTTTTGTGTTTCAATGTCACTTGAATTAGAATACAGCAACATTCCTACTTAATTTGTGAACCTCCCATAAATTATAGTCAACTGGATTTTGAAATTTTTTCTTCCTATTTCTAAAAAATATGTCCCAAATAATTTTCACTAGATAAGTATTCATTTCTATGTTGACAATATAATAACTAACTAGTATGAGTAATACTCATCTCTCTTTTTTATACTCAAAGAGATTTTTAGAATTCTGACTGGACTACAACACAGATTTGTTTAAGGAAAATCATAAAAAAAAAAAAAATAGAAGAAGAAGGTTGTGTTTAAGTAGAAAAGTCTAGATTCAGAATGTCAAAAGGCAGCATGTCAGAGAAAAACATTGTCTCCCAATGTTTAAACTGTATAGAGAAAATATTAAAAGGTACACTGTAAAACATTGATATTTTAATAGTACTAATACATTTTGTTAAAAATTGCTTAGAAATAATTTTATCTTCATCGAAAACTACAAGTATATTTACCTATATTTCTGTTATTTGCCTTTTTTTTTTATAAATGGGGTGTGGGAGTTTCTCTGAGCCATTTGAGAGTAAGATTCATACATTATGCCTCCTTACCTCCACATATTATTTTTTATTTGGTTCATGTTGCTATTTGGAGATTTAAGCACCTACCTACTTATATAAAAGATACTTCTGAGAAGTACTTGGAACCTAAAAACCACCACACCATGGGCAGAACTAAGGACAAGAAGTCATCAAAACAGAGTGAGCGTAAAGCAGATTTAAATGCACATCGGTAATCTAGACCTGATCATTCAATACTGGAATGTTTCCTTTTTATGTATTTGGTTGTTGCAAGGTCGCACTACTCAGCTCAGACTCATGGTGATCCTTCTGCTTTCAGCCTCCTCAGCACTAGGATTACAGGCATGCGCCACCACGCCCGGACTCTGGCTGGCTCAGCCCACCTTGGGGGCGGGGCTGGCACCGCATGTGGTGCTGGAGATGGAACTGTGGTCCCTGCGCTGCCTACGCTTGCCTAAGCAGGTGCTTTGGTCCGCTGAGCTATCTTGCCAGCCTTTGATACCAATGTTTCTGAGAGACCTAAAAGCACAAGTTGTTCAAAAAGATTGGTATCCACTAAGACTGGGAGAAACCAAAAATGGGTATTTGTATTAGTCAGCTTTCTGTCACTGTCACAAACCTCCTGACAAAACACACTTCACATTTTATCACACCTCTTGAAAGCATGAAAGGCAACTTCGGAGCTGCTTCAGAAAGTTGCAAGGAGTATTAATGGCAATGTGTCTTTTGTCGCAATCATTTGTAATTTAAATGAACATCATGTTTTATTTTGATCACCCATTGTAACTCAGTAAAACTGTCCATTGCTCATGTAATTTCCAGCGCACTAGGGCTCAGGTGGCAAATATAGGCACCCCCTCCAGGCAGTGAAGGGGCTCTTTCTCTCCAACAGATCTCTGTGCCCTAGGACCTGGGTGATCCCATGGGGCCTCCCTAAAAGAGAACAAAGGAAAAAGGCCATAGGGGCCAGGGCTGGAGGGTGTTCATCACTCCCCCCAGTTGGCATCGGCAAGAGCTGATTTCAGTCTGATTAACCAAGAAAGACCAAGACGAGTATTCCTGCGACTGCTACAGGGAGTAAGGGGCAGTTTCTGGTGATGCATGTAGCAAGCACTCAGCTCTGGGTGTTCCCCATATGTGATCTCTACCTTGACCTGAACAACAGACATAAAACTACTTATTTGTGAAACCATGAGATATAACCTTTCTTCTGATGTGGCTTACTTTTGAATACACTCAAGCCATTAGTATATTTATTAAAATTCACAGTGCCTTTATATTTTCCTTTTTAAATTTCATGGAAAAACTCAGATGAGACTTCAACTTTGGCCCAAGTCCAATGAGTATGTCCAGACCAAGGGATGAGCAGCCCAGGGTCCCCAAATGTAGGAAACCCCAAACATAGTATTAGTGATCTGATACCCCATGATAGCATGGAAAGTTATGTAGACCTCATAGGGCAAATGCCGCATGGGGAACTGATGCCCAGAAGAGTCTCCAGTGAGAGAAACACGATGATGCGAATGCTCGTGGAGCTGCCGTGCCTCTTGGAACTAGCAGAAACAAAACTGTAGCATTTGTGGGTTTTACATCAGATCAGCTTGCCCAATTTTATGAGAGGAACAAAAGCTCTGATAGCTCTGCTTTTCAGCAGGAGTTATTCATCATTCATGTGTGCTTCCTCAGGCCTACTGTGTGCCTAGCACTGGCCCAGGTATTGAGAATGAGGCGGCAATCACAGCACAGTCCTTCCAGCAAGCTTACTTCCCAGGGGCAGTGAGACAGTAGGCAAGAACACACACATCAGGGCTGAGAAAGGGAGTGGGCGGACACAGCAGCGGCTCTACTTTGGAAAGAGGAGCCAGGGGAGGGCATCAGGCAGAAATCTGAAAACAGGGAGGGAGTGCACTGTGGAGATGCCTGAGGAAGAGCGAGGGAGGCTCTGGGGCTGAGCTACGCGTGTTCCCTGGAGTGACTCAGGGGCTAACATGGCTACAGCTAAGTGGAGAGAGGATGGGGTGGTGGTGAGGTCAGGGATGGTAGGGCTGGGGGAAGGTGGCCAGTGCACAGCCCTCCGCAGCCAGGACAGTGGGCAGCACTCGCTGCTGTGTTCTTCTGAATGGAATGGCATGCGTGGGAGCACTCGAGAGCTGCACCGTGGGACACTGAGATGGGCCTTCGCTGGCTGCTGAGATGACAGGAGGCTGCGAGCAGCAAGCAGGCACACAGACAGGCAAGGCGGCTTCTTCCAAGGTCTAAGGAGGCAGGAAGGAAGCATGGAGCAGGGGTGGTAGGCATGAAGCCAGAAACAACTGTGAATGTACCGAAAAGAAGAGCCGCAGGTCCTGCTGGGAGAGGGGCAGGGGTAGAAGGCCGAAGTCTGTGCCCAAAGCCATGACAATGACACTGGGACTGCTCTTACCAAAAAGATGAGGATGCTGGGTGAAGGAGGCTGCAGCCCTGGTGGAGGGGCCAGCAGGGAAGACGCCGAGCCCAAGGCGCCTAAGGAGGGCTGCAAACAGGGGAGGCAAGTGGGGCTGAGCCCTCGGAGCCTCTAGCTGTGAAGGTCCCTTAGGTGGCTGTGCACAGAGGAAGGCGAGCAAGGGCTGCCAGCATCGCATCATCCGTTTCTGAATCTATGATGTGCATTTATTTGCACGTACTAGAATTTCCTATATCCCTGAAGATTATCTTTCTTCTGTTCAACTCGTGGGATCAACTTCTCATCAAGAGAACCAACGTGCTTCTTTGCATGCATGTGTAAGTTAGTGAGATGTCGTTGGGCAGTGGACTCCAAAAGGAAGAGCTGTCGTGTTTCTTAATGTCTCACACTTCAAAGAGCTTAAAGGAAGTTAATGGCATCTACTGTACTGGGGAGACTCTTGAAGACAACTTACATTTTTTGCAGCTTTTTATTGCAAAGTTCAAACACCACAAAAATAAAAAAAATTTTAAATTGCAGCTTTTCTTTAACTCCAAAGTGCCACATCACACACACACACACACACAAACACAAACACACACACACACACACACGCACACACACACACCAGTAAAGTAATAGGGTTAATGTATCAATTTTTGCTATTCAAAAATATATCTGTTGACCATTTTTAAGTATAAATGGAAGAATTGGTAACAGACATGTTTTAGACAAGGTGAATCTATACACTACATATAATAGGATACAACTGTTAATCATTGATTTGGTCTTGATTTTTCTTTTACCCCATTTGCTAATTTGAGAATGTCTTAAATGCAAACAGTAAAGGACATGTGGTGACTTACATTTATCACAGTCACTTGTATAAAAAGAAGTAACTGTTCTAGTGGAGATGTATAGAAATGCCAATTCAGAGAAACTACTGGCTTTTAAAGCACCTCATTTAAAACAGTTAATTTCCCTGGAGCTAGGCCTCTATCTTATTTGCCATTTTTTCCCTAGAGCTTGACATGCACATTTATTGAATTATTTTATTGTTATGACATTAGGCAGAGAAGGACAGTCACAAAACACAATCAGGAAGATGCATATGTGACTCAAGAAATACGGCTGAGTGTACAGAAAAGGACAGAACTATTTTTCTCTGTTGACTTCCATGGCAACCTTAGAAAGGCTCGGCTCTCTTAAGCCATGTACCAAGGCTTTGCGGATTTGTCTCTCTTCTTCCTCTTTGTCCATTCCACAATTGCGCCGGGTGCTGTGCTAAATGTGAAGACAGTGAACAAACCAAGTTTCTGTGATGTGGTTTACCTCCCCTGGGTAGTGACACGATCATCCTTCGACTGACTGCCCACTGCACTAGCTATCCTGCTGTAAATCCTGCCACCCAGGAGTGTTCTCAGAAGAAGGTATAGGGGCTCACTGGTGCAAGAAGGTGAAAAACTCCTCTACCTAGGATCAGAATGGCAGGGCTTCTGGCACAGTCTGTGCTCCAAATTCACTTGATCCTGAGGAGCGAGCTTACTTAGTTTTAATGATGCCTTCATTAGTCGTGGACCCCAGGAGGAAGGAGTTGTAAAGCATAGTTCATTGTCTATCTCTGCTCTACACTCCATGGTACTAACTTTGTGAAGCTCATCATTCAAGCTTGTGTGAAACTTGGTAACTGCAGATTTGGCAGCTTCAAAGAATGCCACAGAAAACCACAAAGATATGTATATATACATATATATATATATATATATATATATATATATATATATATATCACTGCACTGTGATGACTTCAACCCTTTCAAGAAGCTCCCTCTTAAAGGAAGTTGCTGGGTCCAGTGGAATTTCTGGTTTTAGTTTTCAAGGACTCTCCATTCCAATTTCCACCATAGTTGTACTGCATGCCCTCCAGCAACACAGAAGGGTTCTGTTTCTCCCATAGCCTCACCATCATTTGATTTGATTATGAATTGATTTCTAGATGACAATTCTTTCCAGAGTAAGATGGCATCTCAGTGTTGTTTTAATTTGCATTTCTTTCTTTTTTGGGGGGGGGTGCAGTAATTGAACTAAGGACCTTGTGCTTGTCAGGTAGGAGCTGTGTCACTGAGCTATATACCCAAGCTTGGTTTTACATTTTTTTAATGATCTGAGCTGTTGAACATTTCTTCATGCATTTATTGCAATAAACATGTGTATAGATGTTTATAGAAGCACGAGTTATAATAATAGTTAAATATTTAAAATGACTTAGAAGCCCATCAATAGATGATTGGATAAAGAAAATGTGATGTTTATACACAATGAAGCACTACTCTGCCATAAAGAATGAAACACTTGAGACATTTATAAGTAAATGTATACAAATTAAGACAATAACATTAAGTGAAATAAATCAGACTCACAGGCTTACCTAGTGAATAATTTCTCTTACATGAGAAATACAAAATATAAATAGAGAAAAACATAAAAGACAGCTAGGGATAGTAGGGAGATCTTTCTCCAAAGGGATGGAACAAGAGACATAGAGATGGGGAGGGAGAAGAAAGAAAGAAATGGAAAAAAGAAAATATCTTTTAAATGGAAATAGACCTTTTGCAAATGCAAAGGGGACCAAAGAGTTTGAAGGAGCAGTGAGAGATGAAATGGGCAGAGGATAAAAAAAGATTTGAACTGTGTTACATACATATCCTAACCCCCAATAATAAATGCAACTGCTACAAGAATATACTGTACTAATAAAAAGTTTTTAAAAGCAAAAATGTAACCATGGTTTTAGACAGTTCTGCAACTGCAAGATGATCAACTTGACTATGATGTAAAATATATTCAAAGAGTTTGTGTAATTACTTTGCCTCTGTAAAATGGGGAGATAGCTCGGTGACATAAGCCCCTACCTAGCAAGTGCAAGGTCCTAAGTTTGATTCCCAGTACTGCATGCTGTGCCACCTGGAACTGGGCATGGTGGCACCTGCCTATAATCCCAGCACTGGGATGCTGAGACAGGAGAATCACTACTAGTCTAAGCTGCATAACGAGACACTGTATGTAAGTGTATATACCTTGAGAGGAGGTAGCTTTTCATCAAAGCCTAAAATAAAAAGAGAAAGAAAAGAAAACCTACAATGTGAAATCTGAAAATAACCAGTACACAATAAATTTACTCAACAGCTTTTGAAATGTTTGGTTCTATAAATCTGAAACCTTAAAAAACAAAACAAAACAAAAAATCTCGCATTTCTTACTGTCTGCCACTATAGTGTAATAAATTATATCTTGAGAATTATGCCGGTCATGTCAAAAATTTCTCTGCTTCGTGAATGCTATTTACTTATGCCTGAGGGCAGAAATGTAAGTCAACTGTGCACAAATAGAATATAGCAGAGAATTCCAGATAATAAACTCCAAAACTTTTGCCATGAAGACTGGTGAGCCACAGTGTCCATGTGTTATGTAGGTCTCACTCTTTGAATAAATGAATGGCATTATCTTGTTATAAAACATTATAAAGTCAAGTTTCCTTCTTTCATTTTGCAGAATACAAGATCACCGGGTTTTAATGGATATAAATTCTATGAAAAAGTGCAAATGAAAATAATTGCAGTGATTATGCCACATTAATGAAAGTTATGCTAATTGCCCTAAAATTTTAGGGAAATATATTATGTTTTTGCCTCATCTCCTAATTAACATTATTTCCTGGTGCATTTGTGGAGAGTTTTGTAGAGCATTAGATAAATCAGTTTTACATTTCCAGGAGCGGGTTTTCATGAGCATTATAATACATTTTGGTTCAAGAACTGCTTTGTGTTTTAAAGTATCTTCTACTGGCCAACTGGGGAAAAGTATGTACCAAAGTACCATTGCCACTCAAAATTGTGAATAAAATTTAGTGAGAGAAGCACAAATCAATCCATTTCAGTTAAATAGCTATGACTTCGGAATGAATTTTAAATTTTAGCTGTGTGTGTTTTTCAAATGCTAATAAATATCCAAAACACGCATGACAGCAATTTTAAAAGTGATCGGAGGGACCCACTAAATCCCATTTGTCATGCAATAAAATGAAAACCTTTATGCTCATTAAAATACATTAACTAAATCCACATGTATTTGAAGCTAGCCTAACGTGCTATCATCCTGCAAGCTAATAGATAATCTCCTCTCGGATGCCTCAGCAACTTGCCTACCCTTTCTTCTTCTCTGGCTTCAAAGAAAACTCCCCACTCCTCTCTCCAGGGATATCACCTTCACTTGGTCTGTAAGGAGTCACTGCTGCCTACTTCCAGAACTGCTTCACCAGCATGTGCCTTCTCATGGACACAGCTGTAAATTCCTTTCTCCTGGGCTACCCTACCTTTAGTCTGCCTGCTCAACTCTACCCCATTCTCCAGGCACATTGTTTGGATTCAGCATTGCCCTGTATGAGCGATTCTTTCTTTTCCCCCATTCTCATCTGGTTTTCTTGAAAGATTATTGGTGGGGCACCTGCATACAGCCCTGGCCTTGTTATGTGGGCTATTTCAGACTTTTCCCTGGAGGAAGAAGCTTCCCTTAAGCCCTGTGCTGCTTGCCCTACCTGGCTGCAGCAAATGCTCTCTCTGATTTCAACCATGGCTTCCTCTTTGCCACATGATGTGTCTTACAGAACATTCCCTCCATTCTCCAGTATACCAGTCTTCTCCAAACCACTTCCTAGTTCTGTGTTTCTCTTCAAACTCCTTTAATGAATACTTTTCTATGTCCACTCCTTAAAGCCTGGGATTGCCCACCCTTTGTTCCTTCTCACTCTTGTGGTATTAACTCTAAAGATAGATCCCCAAGCCTTACCACCATGACGGTGGCACTCTTTATTAACTTCTACTCATCTGCGTGGCCTTTATGAGACAAAGACCACCAGCACCATCCAGACCCCTCACCATTTCAGAGACTGCTGTGGAGTAGTCTCTGCCTCATCTGTATTCCCAGTCTCAGGTCATATTCTATTAATATTCGTGGTGTGTCTGCTGTGTTTCATGAATGATGTGAATTTCTGCACAGCAGTAGAAAAGAAAAATTAAAACTCCCTACCTACATGACCCTTGTGCTCTATTAGCAACACAGAACTGTTGTGTGCCACCTTTTTGCAATTGCAAATTATTTCTCTTACCTGAAAAAAAAAATCCCTCCTTTCCCTCTTTGCTTTTGCCAGATTTCTCTTTGCCCTGTGAATTCGTATCAGACATTGCTGGGAAGCAACATATCCCTGTGTCCCTTCTCGGACCTACTGAACCCTAGTCTGGACTTCGGCATCTCCCACGTGACCCTCATCACATTTGCAAGGTGCATGTTCCAATGTGCAGTTTGGGCTCTTTAATGATTAGTCCTGGTCAGTGCTAGAATCTCCTGATTGAATAGAAATCTAGATCAAATTAATAAAGACTTCCCCAAAAGCTCCTAAGAAAGATTATTCTGATGCAAATACATTGACTGTTTAAATGTTTTAAAATTTATTTCAGTAAAACATGTATTGCCATTAATCCTCCTCAGAGTACTTCTCCTCCCCTCTAACACACTTATTTCTACTTTTTGGAGCAGTGCTGGGAGTCTTTCTTGAGTCTGTCCAAGCTACTCAGTGTTCAGAATTAATATAAAATATGTATCATTCATGGTCATTTTGACTTTAAAGAATATACAGAAGTCACACTGTGCCAGAGCTGGTGACTAAGGTGGCTGAGGACATCGCACTGTGATATTTTTATGAGCCTGCCTTTCTTTTGAGTGGTGTCCAGAAAAAGCATTCGGTATATTTTGATCACACCTCAGAAAAACACTCTTAAAAGAAGACTTGCAGATTTCTGGGAAAGCTGCAAGGACAATGGGGTGAATGTATTAGAAGTGAGTAGGAGCATTTGAAGAGATATTAATGATAATATGTCTTCACTGTGACACATTATTTTAAAATTTAACATTCACCATATTTTTCACACCTTGTGTTTCAGCAAATGTCTCCTAACTGCAGGAATTTGTGACAGTAATTTAAATTCTGTTTTGATGCATGCCTTAATATATTGAAAAATCACATGCAGCCAGGGAGAGGAAATGGTGAACAAAGATGCTCTGAGAGAGCCAGTCATGTGGAAGAAGACTCACCCTTCAGAATCTTCACAAAAACCAAATGATACCCAGAATCCAAGCTGGCCTCAGAATAAGGAGACAGATGCCTCCCAGTTGTTCCTATTTTTCTCTGAAAAATGAATTATCCAAGCTGCTACTGAAAGTCCCAGGAAATATGCAGTCACTTTTTAAAATGTATTTTAGTACAGGGTCTACAGCATCTCACTATGTAGATCGAACTCCTAGTGATTCTCCTGTTTTCATCCTCCAAAGTGCTGGGATTACAGGCATGCTCCACCACACCTAGTCTCATTTGCCATCTCAGTGTGGGGTGAGACAGGCATGGCAAGCCAGGGATCAAACCTCTGACCCCTGTGTCTGTCTAAGCAGGTGCTTTAATCCGCTGATGTATCTGGCCGGCCCTACAATCTCTTTTTTTTAAGGAAAAAAAAATTTATTTCAGCTCATAGTTTACAGTGGGTTTTGTCCATAGTTGGCTGGCTCCAAGGGGCATCACAGAGGAGAAATAGTTCATGGCAGGGCAGGCAGGAGACTGCAAAGCAGAGAGCAGCAGCCTGCAGCCCATTTTTTTATATTCTTGCTGGAGAACTTGGGATTTCATTATATTCCTTAAGAAACTAATGATTATGGATAAATATGACTGGTGCAAAATATAAACTTTAATTTATGTATATAATGTAAAATTGTTTATAAAACCATTTATATATTCAACAAAAATCACTAACAATAAACACTTTTCTCAAATTTATGTAATGTCTCTCAAAATACCTAAACATTATTGGTAACAAATAAAAGTCTATTCCTGAGGGAAGTGACCAAAAATTGTATGAATCGCTCTTCCCCTTTGAAAATGCTTTATGCCATCAAAATAACTGTGTACCCCACAAAGCTAGACTTCAAATCCTTGTTGTCAACCATGCATTGACTCCATTCCAAAAGGTCTCCCCATACTCCAATGCAACTCAAACACTGCTCTCCACGCCCAGAGGGCTCATTTTCTCTCCTCATCAAGTGTGGTGAAAGGAGCCAGTTTTTGGTCTAATTAGCCCTGGTGCTATTCCCCTGAGCAATACTTGAAGCTGTTCTTTCACTTGAGAAATTAATAAAAACAAAAAAAGAGAACGTGTTGATTTAAATATATGCGTCTTGCTAACAGTTCATTTGAGCACACTGCACAAAGATATGTTCACATTATGTCTTCCTGTGGACTCCTAACACCCATCTGCTAGGTTTTGGGGGATCTCTTTGGCCAAGAAAGCTAGGGTAGCTTCAGGATCAGGACCAGTGTCTCAGGCTTCATCTGTCTGCCAGCAACCAGATACTCCCTTTGATGAAGCCACAGCAGCCACTGTTTATGTCCCTGTCTGTGCCTGGAGGTCTCTGTAAGAAGCTTTTATTCCTAAGCAGCCTGCTCTGTCATTGTTCTTCTGTGTTAGTAACCTGGTTTATCTGTGGCCAAGACACATTACAGAAAAGACAAAATGCTCTACAGTGTCTGTGGCAAGCCCAGTGTGCAACCAGGATTGTGAAGTGTTCCCTGAGCAGCACAGTGCATCATGTCTGAGCTAGACTAGAAAAAAATCCTTCCAAAGCCTGGTTTGGGAAGGTAAGCTGGCCTCGTGCCTAGGCAGACGGGCCCTGCATTTGCATCTCTGTCCTGACTTCACCTGTGAGGTCTTTGACATGCTCCTTAGGGTGAGCAAGCCTCTGGTTTCTTACTTGGGAGATGGAGCTGCTCACTTGCTTGATGTGGGAAGGGGACATGAACACGCACAAGAAGAGGGGCAGTCAGCAAATCTCTGAGAGCCCCAAGAAACAAAGGACTTTCCAACTTGCCCCACTTTATAATCCATTAGGTTGATGAGGTTACACAAAGAATACCTCTAGAACCATGTGCTCCAAGTGAAAGAAACCATTTCTCCTTAATTTTCTGTGGCTTCTGTGCTTTACAAATGCCTCAGTTGCAGAGAATTCCGTTTGAGGTGGAAACATCCTAAAGATTGATGCTTATCTGCATTGTGTGAATTTCTTTTCCTTTCCCATGAATATATTTCTCTTTACTGAGTTTAAGATTTGCCACATCCCACAAATATTCTGCATAATAGGTGTCTTAAATGCAAACACTCAGGAATCCTGAGTTTTACTTTTCTACCTCTAAAAAAGATTCTAAAGAGCTGAGTTAAAGTCTTAGCTGTCACGTCTCCCTCTTGTACTCTGCAGGCCATAAATTGGCCCCAAAGGGCCCTGCTCCGCACCAGGCCTTCCTGTAGACCCTTCCTAGCTGAGTCCTAAATGCAGTCTCAAACAGGGAGACAGCCCGCCTTCCCAATGTGTGGCTCAGGGCTGTTTGCTTGCACCCTTAGCACCTTCAGAAATTCTGCTTCCTGGTGTTCAGAGTTCATGTTTTCTGTCATCAATCAGTCCTAGGTGACTGTGGTGCAGAAGGCTTTACACAGAATGTCCTGCATCGGGGGTCACCCACCCAAGCCCAGGCCACCATCTCTGCTTTTGTGCAGCCGTGGAGCTAGGTAGCTTCCTTTTTCAATGTTCTAAAATATCCAAAGAAGAATGCTATTTTGTGACACATACAAATCATATGAAATTCAAATTTTAGTGCCATAAAATTTTACGAGCGCACAGTTGCACTCATCCATTTTGAGGGTCTCTGCGGTGCTTTCCTGTGGAGCTAAATAGCTAGAGGAGCATTTGCTTGGCCTGAAAACCTAAAATATTTACTGTCCAGCCCTTCGCAGAAAGGTGTTGCCAGTCTCTGTTCTGGGTATTGAAAAAGGACCGGGTTGCTTCTCCCTGAGGCTTTTTAAAATCTCTGAGCACTACGTGGCTCGTTAGTCCACCCTCGCTGGTGACCAGGGAGATAGGAGTAGAGGTGACACAGGATGCGACTGGCAAGATGGTATCTCTCCATTTCATTCATGCTGTGAAGAGTACATCATTTCCATCAGAAGGTGGGATTTATGCTCTTGAAATACCCAGAAAAAGATGGAAGAGGGCCTGGGCATGGGGTAAAATCCTATAATGGCAATAAAAGTGAAAGAAATTCAGGGAAAAAGCTGCTCCCAGAGGAGATTAAAGATGAAGGAGGAGGAAGGTTATAGGGTAGGAAAAGGGGAAAGGACTTCCCCCACTCAGCAACTTTGAAGACCTGAGAGTTTATAGGTAGGCAGGCCTCAGGCCAGGAAGGGAGTTCTCTGAAGAGCAGAAGCCATTGAGAGTCCACTTGGGGAAGTAATCAGAGGCACTGTTGGGTGGCTGAACAGGGACAGATCCTGCAGGGCTTCGAGTGTCCGGCAAGAGGGCCCAGACTCGCTTTGATGGCAAAGGATGAAAAATACAGGTGCTGCAGCCACGTGCGATGGCCCAAATTAGAAAGACAGCTCTGTTAACAACATAGTCTGGGATTCAGAAAGAGTAATAAAAGTCTTAAAAGTTTCAGTGAATATTCAGAGAGATACACTTCAGCAGCCCTTTTCATTCCAACTGTAGCAGAAAAGAATAGCAACACCAAAATTGTGCAGAAGGGTGGAAGCTTTAAATAAATTTATGCTCTAAACTTTTCTGAAAGATCTTTTAAGTCTCCTTGATGATGCCATCCCTCAGAATATCTGTAACGCAAGGGAAATTGGACTTGAAGCCCTGTACCTTTAACCTCCCAGTCCCTGCAATTCTTGATATTCCTGTCTTCTTATTCACAGAAGGCTGTGCTGTGGCACCACCTCCTTCCCGTGTAAATGTCCTCTGAAATCTCTGTTTTGATAAAGAGCCACTCCGGCTGTCCATTTGGCTAAGCATGTTTTCCTTGAGACTCTATTTGTGAGCCCCACACAGGAGAAAATGTGTAGGAGGCGTGATCAGAGGACGGAGTAAATGATCAGACTTTTACAGAGGTGCTAGAGTAAAAGGCACATTGCTGACAAGTCCCTTCAATACCTTGGATGTGGAAACACTTATCCCACCAATCTAGCTGCTCTCTGAAGCAGTTCCAAAAGTCCTCTTTTCAGAGTGGTTTTGATGGTGCTGTTAGGACAGCCCGAAGTCCCAGATAGATTCAAAATGTTTATTTTCATGTTCTCTTCTCTGGGGAAGAGACAGAAGTTACTTGAGCCAGACCCATAGGACCAGTGAATAGGAAGCCTGGAGACACAGTATTTCTGGAGCACTTTTGTTTCCTTTGTATTGGTGTCAGTTTTCAGGGCATAATCCTGGTCCAGAGAGGATGCGTGTGCATAACACAGATGATTCTTCCTTCTGTCTTTTTTCCACCTGCTCCCCATTCCTTCCCTGCCCAGTGCTTTCCTGTCACTCAGCAGCAGCACCCACACCTCATGCATGCATACCAGGATACTAGTTGCTCCTCTTTAGTTTTTATTTGCAATCATAGACTTAATTCTGCACCCCAGCCAGACTCAGAGAGCAATAAGGAAAATGGAAATTCCCAGAAGTGCACAGTGAAGCACAAGTGTGCCAGGCCTTTGTGAGGAGGCTCTCCTGAGCCCCACAGGAAAAGCTCTGGAGGTTAGGATAAGACACAAGCCACACCTGTTAGCGTAGGGCTGTCCTGGCTGGACTTGGCATTCCTGGATCCCATGTACTGTGTGGCTTCCCCAGTTCCAAACTTTCTTCACCCTTCCAAAGCCATGTTTGGCACATGAAACCCCAAATTTTGTCAGTCCAAAAACGTACTAGCAGCCACTTGCATTCAGTCCAGCATTTGTCGTGGGCTTTGTGCCAGCACCTGCCTGGTTCAGGATGAAGTCCTCACATTCAAGCCCCTCCCCATGGATGGGCTTTGTGCCAGTGCCTGTGTGTCGTGGGAGGTCAGCACCCTGGCACATAAATTCTGGAAGAATTCTGTGAAAGCAAAAGTCCTTGCAGCCAAATTATCTCCAGTACTGAGAGCTCAACTGTTTGCTGCTGCCTCTGGAAATCTATCTGCAGACAGATCAGAGAGGCATGTTCTCAGGGCTTGCCATTGATGGCAGCATCCAAGAACATGATGGGGGTGGCGACAGCCGGCTGCATGTAGCTGTAGGCGACAGCAACATGCAAAGCCACAAGCCTTTTAAATCATTTTATCTGGCAAAAATAGAGTAGTCACTGATAAAATGTATAGTGGCAGCTCTGCACAGAAAGGCCGTGATGTTACACAGTAGCTTAGAGAATACACAGTCTTTCCAGGGGTGGGATGTGGGCAGGGACATTACTCAGGTTGGACATTGGTCAGAATAGCCTAGTTAAGGGACAGAGGTCTCAGCCATTGCCCTTAGTACCAGACAGCTAATGAGCTGGCCAAGTATGAAGCAGAAATAAGAGGAGTGGTGCCTTCTTATTTTGCTCATAACCAATTAACATATCTGTCATTCTAAGACACATAAGGGAAGTTCACTCTGTCTCTTTTAATACATTTGTGGATGGCTTGCTGAATGTGCAAGTGCAGGCAGGGGCTCTTTACTGCATCCACTGTAGGGGGCGCCATGACACAGAGCCAGTGTCCTAAGCCTTAGGGGGCTCCCTGGTGTGTGGCCAGTGAGAAGCTAGGGGTCCAACGACCATTGTCACAGAAAGACGTAAGAAATCAAGAATATGCACTGAAAATTATCACAGAAAACTGAGAAGTAGTTGTATGTCTGTTGATCACGTAATTTTTAAATGGGAGCTTGTGTCTCTTAATTTTCTAATTGTCTTACAAAAGTACCGGCTCCTGATAGATTGTGAACAGTGCCCCCTGGAGGAGGTGCGAAGAATTATAGAAACTTAGATCGACCATTACACACTTGGAAAACTATAGAATCTTGGTTCACCTGGTAGTATTTTTACTGTGTTTTACGAGTCTGAGCTGCAAGCACATAGGGATTGCATTCCTGGCTGTGGGATTGATCCATGCCCACAGCACATCTCCACTCCTCTCTGTATCCCCTGTTCCTCCCCTCCCTCCCTCTGCCTCTCGCTCCCTTCTCATTTGAGAAAGAACTATGTCCTATATCCTACTATCCACTTCTGTTTGGCGTTTCTCATGTATGAAAAACCATGCAATGCTGAAGATTGTGTATCTGATTTATTTCACTTAACATTAAGGTCTCAAAGAACTCCCATTTTCCTGCAGATGACATGAGTTTATCTTTCTTCATGGCAGGGCAACACTTCACTGTATGTAAATTTGACATTTTCTTCAGCCAAATGACTTATAACGAAATGAACCCTTTGCCAAGCAAAGACAAAACTGGTTTCTCTCTAACCTAACTTCACCAAATATGGTCTTGCCTTTGAAGCAGCCCTACCTTTACCAATATTCAGGCTATCTCAGGGTTGCTATTGTGCACTTGATTTCTAACCCTCTGAGGTGTGCAGAGATATGTTTGGAGCCAGGGTGTAGGAAGCACTCACATTTTTTATGGTCTCTATGGGGAAATTTAAAATGTAAACGGCCTTTATTGTACAAATATCCTGCTTGACTCTCTCAATAATAAACGAATGCAGGCATGTTGTTCTGTGTGAGGGCTGAGAGGTGAGCTCACTCGCATGGGCGAATGAAAAGTTGGGATCTCAGAAAATATGGGGATTCAACTAGAAAGGCTGCTGGAGCCTAGCAATCGATTTCTGCCAAGCAGTCAGCTTTGGGGCTCAGTCATCATAAAATATCCCAGAAAGAAGTTCAGGAAGCAATGCCCAGAAGCACAGCCCAGCAGGTGATTTGTTCCTGAGATTTCTGCGGGGCCTGGGATGCTGAGCTGGTGCTGAATTAGGCAGGGATGGGTGGGGAGAAGGAGAAGGGGACATGGGACTTGGTGCCTGGAGGATGCGTGAGGGTGCCTAGAGGCTCGGTGACTTCCTGCTAGGTGGTGCTGGGTAGAGAGGTGATGGAGTTCCAGAAATCACACTCCTTGTGCAGCTTTCCCACTCTGGGAACAGAGATGCCTGATGGAAGGCAAGAGGAGAAATGTATCCCTTATTTGATGATGTGTTTCTTTCCAAACATGTGCTTGGTGTGTTACAGTCGAGGTGAGCATTGCTGAGTTGCTCTAAAATGTAAACGTTTATGAAGAATAATGACTGCAGACCAGGTGGCATAGCCCAGTTACTCACAAGCCATGCATGGGTGAGACGCCCTTTTCATTCTTCCAAGGAAAAGCATAATAGTTTCTTTTTTCATGAATCAGATCAATCCTGTGCATCGCTCCTGTGCCCCGGGGTCTAGGCAAGACAGATCAATCCAAAACTCCAAAAGATACTCGTGGAATGAACTCTTCTATTTAGGATGAAGTCTGTGTGTACTCCACGGTCATTAAAAATGGAAAAGTGAAAAAAAAAATGGAAAAGTGCTTCATTGAAACTTGCTTTTGACTCAAGCAGTCCAAAGCTTTGCAGGATTTTACTCCAAGGGAGGAGAAATGTTCTAAGAGCGGGTCCTGGGGCAACTTGAGCTTACAGAGTCACCATAAGCCTAAGAGCAATTTTATTTTAAAAGTATCCTTTGTCTCCTCTCCACCCACTGGAAAAAAGTGATCATTTTCAATAAAATAAGTGTAATAACAGTGATGAATGTAAAAGTATTATTTTATATTCATCTAGTGTCTTCCCAGGTTTGAATTAACAGATGCAAAGGTTCTATTCTGGGTTCCTGCTGACTTTTATGATATAAATCTCCCTGTTTCCGTTAGGGTAGAAAATGAGAATAATAGAAAACACTGGTCACAAGTCATAATCCAAGAGAAACAAGCATTACATAGTTTTGGTGCAGTGAAGGAGCTCACTGGATCCCCATCAAAATGTTTAAGGAATCTTACCTTAGTTAGCATGCCTATTAGTAAATTAATGTTTTAACATATTGGTTACTATTTCTTAAACTACTTAATATGACTCTTTTGTCAATCTTTCTAATGGTTCCAAACTTTTCAAGTAGTTACACTCCTCTAAATTGGATTGCTGCCACTATTATTTATGACTTCCCTCCTTAAAAGCACTTTTAGAATACAATTCCTATTTACTCTTTAGTGAAAAGCGTGTCTCCGGATGGTTCTTCAGACTTCCAGGTTAAGCATGTGAGAGTACTTTTTTCAGCACAGAAGGCTCTTGAAAGTAGAGAGCATTTTAAGAAAGGTGAAAGAACAAATGGTTTGGAAATAGAGTGGGAAAACATGTTTTGCTGATCTTCCTAAAAGCAAGAATGATGTAAGGGAGGAAAATGCACTCAATCTTGAGCATCTTGAAAGGCTCAACATTTAAAATTCCTGAAAGTTGAAGACCTTGTGGGTGCCACTTACACATGCAGAAAGTGCTGGGGGCAGCCAACAGCAGGCGTAGCACCTGCTTGACCTTCTTGACTCCCTGGGCACCCACAGGTGACATACTTCTGCCAAAATATCACCCCTTATGCTGCCCATTAGCTCAGTTGTTAAGTGACTGTTGAAACAAACCACTCGGGATCAGGATGCTATGGTTCAATCCCCAGGTCCTCAAGTCTTACCAGACCTGCCCTGAAGGCATTCTGACCCCACCAAAAAAATCCTTCTACAAATGTCACCCCTTTTGTTGTCCAGAGGCCTCCCCCATAACCCTGTTTCCCGAGGCAGAGTTTCTTTCTTTTGATTATTTTTTTCATTAACCCTTCAGCCCTGGATATGGTTTATGGGTTTGGTTAGATTCTTGCTTTTTATTGCAAACACATTCACTAAGGATCATTTAGATATTTCATAAGACTTGAAGAACAGCCATGCTTTGGGTATAGATTCCCACTTCATCTAAGGAATTCCTTCTCTTATTTTTCACTGCTAGCTCATCAAGTGGCCTGCAGGGAAACAGACTGTGTGTAATAAGAATCCTCCCATGGCAGAGCTGGGGGTCCAAATCTTACTGCTCTTAGGCTGGAGATATGGTGCTCAGAGGGCTCTATTCACCATTTTCCAACTCCACTGTGCTTTGAGGCAGGGCCAGTGTTTCAACCCGAGGTATACAGTCCTCTCTCTGCTACTCAGCAACTGTGTGACGGAGGCCAATTACTTTTCATCTCTCCAAATTTCTTCCTCCATATGTAAAAATAAGAGAACTCACCTTGAAGTGTCATTGTGTAGTTTAAAGGGCAAAATGCTCAGCCCGTCAGAACTCAAGAAATGTGACTTCTTTTGTAGTTTTCCATGTTTCTTTGTTTTGTGCTATTCCCCTCCCTAAAGCTGATAGCCCATAAGCTGTTTACTGATAGATTGCGTGCATCAGCTGCTGAAGAGACAAACAATCAACAACATCACACTTGTCACTCCTCCACCCTAGTCCTGAGCGCTTCTCTCTCACTTGGCTGCATGGTAAGCAGCACTGGTACTAGTTTTACCATAAACACATGCAGTTCTTGACTACAGTCTCTCAGGACTGTGTGGATTTCAGGCAAATCCACTCCAGGAGAGAATTCAGGACACACACACCTGCATGCAAATCCTAGCGTGGACCTCTGTCCTCTCCAAGTGTGCAGGGCTTTTGGAAGAAGTAAGTTTTGTATATCTGGTATCTTTAAATTATGTATCTGTCACTTATGCTCCACTTTCATAACTTCTAGAAAATAGATTAACGGTATGAACAACTTGCACTCCCTAAACCTCTGATTATCAAATTGGCCATTGCTTTAATTTCTCTCTTGCTCTGTACCACATTCTTGCTTCATCTCTGGTCCTGGTATTGGCCACTCATGACATGCCCCATGCCATGCAAAGTATCTTTCTCTTCATTCTAGACAATTAATTTTGTATAGTCCTCTGAACAGTTCTGAGCTCTCATAGCCTAAGTTAATCTGGGAGCATAAGCCCTTTGATAGGCTTCCAGCCTATCAAAGGCTGGAAGATGCTCCAGCATCTGAAGCATTCTGGCACTGGGAAGAGTGAGCAACAGGTGGAATGGGATCAAGACCCGCCATGGCAGCTCCCTCCTCCTGATGAGAAAGCCAGACAAAAGGCCAGAACAGAGGAGCCAAAGGAAAATAAAGAGACTATTGAGCTTGTCCTGGGAACTTAAGTCTGATGATGACAGGAAAGAGAAGACCTTTTCCAAGAATTCATGTAGTTTCAGGCCAAGAACTGTGGAAAGTCTGTGAGGCCATCCATGAGACATGGAGGACTACAGAACCAAAAGGGCATGTCACAGTGACCCAAAGAAGCAGTGTGTGTGCCAGGACAGGTGTGGTGGCCCAAGAGGCTGGGGGAACAAAAGCAAACCACAGGTCATAAACCTGGCAGATGAGGTCACGGGGTAATGTCTGTCTTGACCCAGTACCTGACCCACAAAGTTCAACAAAGTTCTACTGTTTTGCAAGCTAAATATCAAATGGCAGAATCCTTTTTCTGAAGAAATATCCCTGATATCAGGGATATTTCTGTATATATATATATATATATATATATATATATATATATATATATATATACTAAATGCTTAAAAGCATCCTTCGAATATCTGTCACTTTGGTAGGTACTGACTGGCTATGCAGAGATAGGCAGGTAATAGCCCCTGCCCTGGAGATTTATGTTCTAGTCTACCCAAGTGGCCCAGTGAACCCCAGATGCTGTCATAAAGGCACAATCAGTGCTGCATGAGGGAGAGAAGAAAGACTTATCTGCTCCCTAGCAGACAGTGATGAGCCCACTTCACAGGGTAGGGGATATGAGCTACCGCCTGTTGCCAAGCAGGGTGAGGAGAGAATTCCAGGTACAAATGGACAGGGTAGGGCACAGGTACAGCTGTCACTGTCAAGAACAAAGAGGGGGCAGCCAGTGAGATAGCTCAGCGGACTAAAGTGCTTACTTAGACAAGAGCACAGGTGCAGTTTGATCCCACTCATGTCATGCGGCACCAGCTCTGCCCCCAGAGTGAGCTGAGCCTGCCTCAGAGTCCAGGCATAGAGGCGCACACCTGTAATCTCAGTGCTGGGGAGGCTGAAAACAGGAGGATCACTATAAGTGCAAGTTGCATAATAAGACCCTGTAACAGCCAAATACATTTTTTAAAAAAAGAAAAGAACAGCAAGTGGGGTGGGACAGATAGACCGTGGGCTGAGAGGTGGGACTTAGCGAGAACTGACACTAGCACCTAACACAGGGCCAGATCACAAGGCAGCTTGTGTGATAAGGGGTTTGGGTTCTGCAGCAAATGGGCCACAGGCACAAATGTACGCCTTATGAAGATGTCTCTCACAGCATGGGGAAGAATGGGTGAATAGAACAAGAGCAGAGAAAGAAGGGAGCCAGGACTTAACAGTCATTTGCATTTGCATAGGCAAGAAATTGGATTCTGAATCAAACAGTAGGAGCGAAGGTAGAGACAAGGGCTCAGGACAGGGTCACAGAGGAGGGAGGACCCGTGTGACTGATGACCTTGAGGGAGTGGGGAAGGTGATGGGGAGAAGCCCTGGCATCCTGGCTTGGAAGTCCGGTAGTGGCAGCACCACTTCTAGGCTGAAGGGCCTTGAGAGCAAATGCAGTTGAAGGAACTTCATTCTTCATTAGAGGTGAGTTTGCAGGCACTCGGGAACAGGTGCACACCCAGCTAGGCACTTGGGCTTGGTCTCAGGGTGGGCTGAGGCTGGTCTAGAAGGGAGTAAGAGATGAGAAGCCCTGGTGTACGCACAAGCTCATCCCAGCATGGTGCTTCTGTGTGGAGAGAACCACAGGCGGGGACAGGTACACCAGTCTGCCCTCAATATAGGCTGAGCTGGGCCCACAACAGTCACACTATAGCCACTCTGTAAACACTCACTTAGTGCCCATGAAGTAAATGAACAGGTGAGGAATCGCCTCACGAGAAGTAAGGGATGCTCGGGACTGAGCCATAAGCAACACAGGACAGGATTAGAAACACAGCACTGCAGATCACCCTCACGCACACAGGCTGAGGACATGAGGAGTGGGAGTGAGAGGTTTTGCTGCAGGGGTGGGCGCACAGCCTGGATCCCTGCTGTAAAGCCCTCATCGTCATTTGCCAGAGCAGCCCAATCAGCAGGAGCAGCAGTGAGCGGCACAGCCTGACCTTCATCCACCACGGAGAGAAGATAATGTTCCCGTTCCCCGCCACATGGGAGGTAGATGAGGACAGGGGCGGCACGAGCTGTCGTCATGATGAAGTGCCAGGTTCGGTCGCACAGGGTGCCAGCTGCTGAGAGATGCCTGTTGGGCTGTAATCGTGGGCTCTGACTGCCGGGCATGGCTCTTGATTTGCTAATTCCATCTGGAGGAAAAGAAATCTAGATCGAGTCCCCACTGTGGCAGGGGGACAGAGCCCAGAGCCCAGGAAGTTAAATAGACCCATGGCATCCTGACATGGGCCCCAGGGACACAGACTTGGTTTGTCACAGGTGAGTGACCGGATCCCACACTTTCTGAAATCCTACTTAGCTTTAAATAGCCAATGGTGGTGTCAACCTGCACGCTCCCTAGTTTACAGGTTAACACTATTAAGTGACTAGAAGATGGTAGAAGTGACTCAGAAGTGACAATTCAACCGAATTCAGCTGATGGATATTTATTGGGAGACTACTAAACATTTATCACTAAAACTAAAACTCTTGGGCCAGCCAGATGGCTCTGCAGATTAAAGCTCCTGCTTAGGCAGACACAGGGGCCAGGGACTGGATCCCCAGCCTACCATGCCAGCCACGCCCCTGGGTTGTGCTGAGATGGCAATTGAGACTGGGCATGGTGATGCACACCTGTAATCCCAGCACTTGGGGGGCTGAAAATGAGGATCACTATGAGTCTGATCTGTGTAAGGAGACCCTGTAGACCCTGTACTAAATACAAAAAAATAAATAAATAAAATAAAACTCTGCTCAACAAAGCATGGCCCCTAGCTTCACCATTTCTAAGATTTAAAACAAAGTTTAGTACACCTCAGGGTAGAAGTGAACTGGCCAGTTCAGGGGTTCATTTGCTCTCTTATCTAAATGATCTGTGGTCTCTGCTATGTAGGTACAGCTGAGAAGGTGGCTATCACCCTGTGGATGACCCAGCAGGTATGCTCTTGTCTGCACCAGCAGATGAGGAACCTGGTGGCTGGAAGGTCCCCTCCCAGCTCCAACATGTCTGATACAGAGATCAGGACCCAGTAGAAATGCATTGCTGACAGCCTAGAGGCGTCCTCCACTCTGCCACCTGTGAAACAGGTTGATAAAGTGACCTTTCCAAACACTTTGGAGTTGTACAGTGTTTTGCTCTTTGCCCATGCATGTCCGGCCCCTCTGGCCCTGAGAGTCTCTGCCCTGTCTTTCCTGCCCTGTTTCTGTCTATAAGGGGTTTCATGACATGGTGATTTTCTTCCCTGCTTAGCAGAGCTTGGTGTGATGCTGTTGCCACAGCGGCCACCACTGCATGGGGAGGGTGTGCCCGGGAATTCTCCCTCCGCCACCACAGCACCCGCCCTGGCACCAAGTGCTCCCAGCTTCTGGGATTTTCTGTTCCACTGAGCGCAAATCAACAAGCAGCACCCAATGAGATGCTGCCGCCTGCGCTTTCCCTGGTGGAGTTCAGGCCGAGACCACAGCAAACATTCAGTCTGTGCATCACACCGAGGCACGCCTTGGGACCTGCTTCACTGCCGCGAGAAAGGCTTGGAGTCAGGGAGGGTTGGGCCGAGGCCTGGTGCCACCACATCGCTGTTCTTGCCATGGACAGGGCACCACCAGACCCTCAGCTCCTCCTACACGGCACCTGTGAGCGTCCCATATGCGTCCCCCACTGGTTTCATGAGGAATACCTATCAATATGACCCAAACTCCCACGTAAATGATAAACTGCTAAATGTGAGGTTTTTCCCAGAAATCGATACAATTCAAGGTTTAAAAACATGCACTTTGGTCCAGGAAGATAGCTCAGCACACTAAGCACCTACTTAGGCAAGCGCAGGGACCCGGGACTAGATCCCAGGTACCGCATGCTGGGCCGGCCCCGCCCCCAGGCACACTGAGCCTGCCACCGAGTCCAGGCAGGTTGTACATGCCTGTAATCCCAGGGCTGGGGAGGCTGAAAGCAGGAGGATCACTATGAGTCGGCACTGTGGAGTGAGAGCCTGGGTTCGGTCCTTGGCCCCAAAAGCAAAACCAAACAAAAAATGCACTTTGATACCTCTTTTATTTGTTTGACAAATATTTATTGAGCACCTGCTCTGCACTAAGCACTTTGCTAATAGTTAGTCAATAACAAATAAAAATGAAAAGAAGACCTGGAAACTTGGGAACATGTAGGTTTATAAGGAAGAGAAGTTTCCACAAGAAATCCTCCCCTAATTCCTATCTTAACATATACATAAACTTTTGTCCTGGGAGGTTACTATAACAGGTTATTATGGATTCGATCATTTCCATCTGAACCCCCAGAGTGACATATTGAAGACCCCACCTTCCATATCTCATATTTGGGACCTAGGATCATCACAGTCATTCATTAAGATGAGATCATACCAAGTAGGGTAGCCCCTGCCTCATTGTGACAAGTTTGAAAGAGTGTAGCCTTGGAGGCAGACAGGCACTCCTGGAGATGAAGGCAGAGAGCGAGGAGATGCACATGAGTCTGGGGACACCAAGAATGTGCAGCTGCCCTCCGGAGGCTGGGAGGGGGAACAGGAAGAGGGTCTCCCTGCAGCCTTCCCAAAGAACGCACCACACAATGCTTTACCTTGTAGGAGGGTCTGAGTGGCACTGTGGAGAGAGAATGAATGAGTGGGAGACACATGCCAGGTCAGGGTGAGGAGAGAAGAGTGAGTGGGCAGAGTAAGGTTCTATGAAGTTTTCCCTGTATTCTTGTGTATCTGTGGAATCTGATTATAGGGGTTAAGTGCAAGACAGATGTCACCAGATGGATGATTCAGACTGCAGTGTGAAGAGTATACAGGCCAGGTATGACCAGGTGGCAGTAGATGGGCTACAGGGACCAGGCAGAATCTCCTGAGAGAGGACCTGGCTGCAGCGCTGGACCTAAAGAGTTGAGCATTACTTAGGAAGTAGCACACAGGGCACCACTCGAACTGCTGTATTACAACATGTTATTGAAAGAATTTTTGTTGTATTTATTCTTGGACTCAGACACTTCAACTCATGTCCCAGGGAAAGTGGTGACATTTTCCTCATTAAATCATGTGAAAGATGAACTGTGCTTGTCTTGGCATGGACACCGTGACCGGGCACTGACACCAGCCCTGTGCCCTTACCAGACACTGGTCTTGTCATTGATGCTAGGACTGAATACTGACATCCTGACACCTCACCTGCCTTCTACAGCCTCGAACTCTCAGTGAATACAAGGTCTGCTTCACTTGTCTACATTATTGGAGAAACAAGAAGAGTGTCTGCCGGAAAACCCAGTTGGAACAGCCAGCTAATAGCAGTTGAGGCGACTGCACCTCTGAAGAGTAGCCCCATCTTGTTCCTGACATTAATAATTAAAGAACTCTTTCATTAGCTAGACACTCCCCATGCTATACATTTTAAAAGGTCAAATCCAAAAAATTTACTATATTTTATTAAAGATATATCTGCTCAGCTCTCCCATTAATAAAAACGTAGTCTTTGGTTCCTCTTTAAGGCCGGTGGCAAACGCTTAGCCCACATTGCCATGCCGCATCCCCAGCCTTTCCATGCCTAGGAGCTGCTAACTAACAGAGGTGCAGTTTCCCAAGGAGACTACCAAGAGGCCTTCTCTACAGGGCGCCCTTGCACTAGCTGACCCAAGCTGGTGTGAGAGATGAAACTCGTTGCTTCCTCCATCTTACTGCTAAGTGGGTCCCTTGTCCAGGAAGAATAATCACTTTAAGTGCAATTTCACAGGTAGCTGTGGGCCCTGTCTTCTATTCTCTGAGAACTGTCCTTGGTGGATTGTCTGACCTCACACTGCATAAGCAGAAACCGAGAGGGTGAATGCTGGGAAAGGGATGCTCATCTAGTGAGGAGGGCGGGTAGGGTGTGAAGGGAGCCATGGGTAAAATGCCCATTGCCCACAGTAAGCATCTGCTCAGGAGGCAATGTCCCTTTGCTGGCTCACTTTCTCAGGGCCTTGAGTTGTACTTCCTGGGTCACCGCAGATCTCATCTCAGAGTCTGCTTTTGAAGGACCTGGACTACAGAGGCACCCACAAGCATGTTTTATCTTCATGTTGTTTTGTTTTGTTTTTTTTTTTTCTGTATTTAGGGCAGGGTCTACAGGGTCTCACTACATAAATGGGACTCACAGTGATTCTCCTGTTTTCAGCCTCCCAAGTGCTGAGATTACAGGCGCACACAACCATGCCCAGTCTCAATTGCCATCTCTGCTGGCCTGGGGACAGGGCAGGCACAGCAAGCCAGGGATAGAACCCCTGGCTGCAGTGCTCTGCCAAAGCAGGCACTTTAGTCCACTAAGCTAACAGGTCGGTCTTGTCTCTATGTAACATAAACTATTGATTCATAAACAGCATTTTCTCCTGATAATCCATGTGGTTGTGGCTCCCCTCTACACAGTGACCCAGCAGAGCTTTCTTCCTTTGTGGGAATCCCACAGGAAAACTCATGTGGAGAGAAGGACAGGCCGAGAGATGAGTCACTTTTAAAATTCCCACTATCAAGAAGCAAATGTGTTCTTAAATTCTGCTTTATGGTTGTGATGATTGGGAAACACCTCCCAAAGATGACTGTAGGACTCTTGTGCTTTCATCCCCACCTGCAGTGCAGAAGTGATGACAACCCATGAAGCCGCTGTGTCCCAGTGAAGACTGATGGACTTTTCGCTGGCTAAGCCAGGCAAGGCAAGAAATAATGTCAGCGCTGGGCATGGTTCAGAAAGTGAAGGAAGGAAGGCTAGGAAGGAAGGAAGGAAGGAAGGAAGGAAGGAAGGAAGGAAGGAAGGAAGGAAGGAAGGAAGGAAGGAAGGAAGGAAACAAGGAAGGTAAGGAAGGAAGGAAGGCAAGGAAGGAAGGAAATGTAAATATAGAGAAATAGAGATATGTCACTCGCTACATTCATGGATTATTGCATTAAGTAGGGTTCTCTAAAGGAACAGAATTGAAAAGTATATATTATGATTATGCATGGAGATCTATCAGTAGCCACAGAGGCTGCCTTAGCCAGGAAGCTGGAAGCCACAGAACAAGAGCAGTCAGGGGTAGAGGGCTAGTCCAACCAAAGGCTCCTAGCAAATTCTATTCGTGAGTAAGCACAAAAATGGTTAGCTTTAAAAAGTCAAGAGGAAGAGTGTGGTAATGAGAAAGCAGATCTGCAAAACACAGAAGATGTGGAGAAACATGTTGAGTCCTCAGCTGCTAGAAGATGTAACATTTTTTTAAACAGGAGAAAAAAGCAGAAATGGGCAGATCCAGCTGTGACACAGAAACCTCATACCCTGGATATCAACCCTCTCTCAGATGAATAGTTGGCAGGCAGTTTCTCCCGTTCTGTGGTTGTCTCTTTACTCTGTTCTCTTTGCCCTCTGCTGTGAAGAATCTTTTCATTTTGATATGATCCTTTTTCTCAGATTTCCACTTTTGGAGTCCTACCTGGAAATTCCCTGTACCATTACCTTGAAGTTTCCCCCTAAGTTTCCTTTCAGTAGTTCAGAGTTTAAGGTCTTATATTTAGGTCTTTCATCCATTTCCAGTTGGATTTTCACATGGGATGAAAGATGCAGGTCCAGTTTTAGCCTTCTGCTTATACATAGCTAGTTTCCCACCCCCGCTCACTAAAGTTCTCTTTTCTCCAGGATTTTGTTTGTCTGTTTTCTGCCTTTTATTTTGGCATCTTTATAGAATCACTTGGCTGTAAACATGTGGGTTTACTCCTGGGATCTGTTTTCTATTCCATTAGTCCACATGGATGCTGTATTGCAATGGTCGTGGTTGTTTTTGTCAAATCCATGCTTTGATGCTATAGTATGTCTAAAAATCAGAAATTATGATATAATCAGCTTTGTTCTTCTTTTTGCTCAAAATTGACTTGAATATTCAGGGTTTGTGTGCTTCCAAGTGAATGTCAGGATTGGTTTTTCTACTTTTTTTTAAAGTACGGCATAAATCCGTAGATCCCATTGGATATTGTGGACGTGTTAACAGTATGAACTTACCCGACTCACAACTATGGAAGTCCTCTTCAGATTCTTTCATTAACATTTTTTAATCTTCAGAGCAGATGTTTCTCATTTCCTTGTTAAGTTTGTTCCATTATTTTTTCTGTCAGTATTTGTGAAAGGAATTGCTATCATAATTACTTTATTAGCAAGTTCATTATTGATGAATAGAAGAGCTACCGATGTTGAATGCTGCTACTCTACTGAATTTATGAGACCTGATAGCTGTTTAGTGTATTTTAGGTTTTTCTAGGTGTAGAACCATATCATCTGCACAGAGGGGTGATATGGCTTCCTCCCTGCCCGTGTCTATGCCGTGAATTTTTGTCAAAGCCGTGCTATGATGCTATAGTATGTCTTAAAATACCTTAAACTCCGTACTGAAAGGAAATTGCTCTACCTAAAACTTCCAGGACACATTGAATATGGGTGGTCAACGTAAACATCTTTATCTTGTTCCTGATCATAAAGGAAATGTTTTTATTTTTTCCCATTCAACATGGTGTTGATTATGGGTCTGTCACTTATAACCTTTTTAGATAGGTAGCTGTCTTAGGATTTTTATCATGAAGAGATATTGAATGTTTTCAAATGTTTTCTTGCATCTAAGATGATCATAGGATTCATATCCTTCATTCTGCTGATGTGGGATATTATGTTTATGGATTTGCATGTGTTAAATCATCCTTACAGGAGATGAAACTAATGTGATAGTAGTGAATGATCTGATATGCTGGTGCATTCAGTTTACTAGTATTTTGTTGAGAATGTTTTACTGGGGAGATTGGCCTTTAGTTTTGTTTTTTGTTATAGCCTTGTCAGGTTACAGTAATAAGATATTGCTGGTTTCATAGGAAGAGTTCCCTTCCTTGCAGTTCTTTATAGTAATTTGAGGAGGATTGTTTTTCTTTAAGGTTTTGTGAAAATTGGTGTTGATGCCATCCAATCCTGACTTTTCTTTGTTGGGAGATTTTTTATTATTATTGCAGATTCAATATCATTGCTTTTTATTGGTTTATTTGAAGTTTGTTATGCTTTTGGCTTAATTTTAGTAGGAGATATATATGGTATGTGTCCAAAAATTCATAGCTTTCCAATTTGTTAATATCTAGGTTTAAGTTAATAATCTCTATGATCATTTTTATTTCTTATTGTATCAGTTATAATATCTCCTCATCTCAAATTTTACCTGCTTTTTATTTTAATTAATCAAACGAAAATTTTGCTGGCTGTGTTTTCTTTCAAAAGATCATCTTTGTTTTATTGACCTTTTACATTTTGCTTTCCTTCCATTTTGCTTATTTCTGCTCTGATCTTCAATAGTTTTTTTAAATTTCTTTCTTTTTATTTATTTATTCATCTGTTAGGTTTAAAAGGTCTTACTATGCAATTTAGACTCATAGTGATCCTCCTGTCTCAGCCTCCCCAGCACTAGAATTAAAGATGTGTTCCACCTCTTAGGGCTAGCACAGCATGCCCAGGATTTTGGGGCCAGCATGGTATGCAGTCCTGGAGATTGAACTTGGTTCCTTGCACTTAAACTGCTGAGCTATCTCCCCAGCCTTGACTTAATTATTTCTTTTATTAACTTGAGGTTGGTTTATTGTTTTTCTATCTTTGAGAGGCATCATTATGCTGTTTATCTTAAATCTTTTTTTTAATTTTTTTTGTTTTAGATTTTGATTTTTTTTTCTCCTGTCTAAACACTGTTCCTACAAATCTTTATTCTCATTGAATTAAGAGAAAGTAGCTATATCTATCCTAACTATTCTGTATATACAGATACAAAAAGATCCTTCCTTTGTATCCCCTTTTTTTATTTAGTCCTGTCAGAGATGGGTATTCCATTGGCATCTAAATACTGTAGGTGCATGAATTCCGCAAAACAAACCAACACAGTCCAGCAGTCCATAAGAGTAGTAGATTATCCACAGGACTGACAATGTCAGAAGGTGTTAACTTGAGCCTTTCACAACTCAGCATGTTAATGTAGCTTTATTTTATATCCCTCATTTTTATACTTTTCTACTGGATGGTTATGACCAAGATAAAGCAAGACCTACATAACAAGAAATGTAGCTTTTGTATCTGATAAGGTCAGTCAAGTCCCTTCAGAGTTTATCCTGTAACCCTGTACTGCAGTTTGTAGATCCTTTGTCAGTGTTGGTCATGTGGATGAGTCATGGCCATTGCTTTTTTGACGGTGACACTCACTGATCTCAGCTCCGACTCTTGCCATATCCCCTAAGCTTTGATACTTTGCTTTGAGAAATTTTTAAATTTCCTTCTTGATGTCTTCAATAACACATTGTTCAAGAGTGTGTGCAGCTTTAATGTATTCATATAATTTCTAAAATTTCTTCTGTCACTGGCTTCTAGTTTTATTTCACATTAACCAGAAAAGACATGAGATACAGTTTCAATTTTTGAGGGAGATTCCTGATTGCTATCAAGCCCCTCAGGCAAGATAGGTGCATCAGGTCCCTTGTACCATATCTTGGGTAGAAAGCTCCAGAGGAGATTTGAAGAAAATGCATTCACTAGATCCCAGAAATAAGTAATGATGTCTTATAAAGTGTATCTTAGAGGAAAAGGATAAAACAGTATTCAAGTATTCACAACAGTAAATGAAATGTTCCTTATAAAGAATTTGAATCAACCAAGGCTTGGTATCTGCATCACTAAAACTCAGAAGGCAGAGAGAAAGTCTCATGGGGCTCCCAAGAACATTGGGGTCTTGTTTCATTTAATAAATTAACAAACGAACTAGAACTCATAGCCAAATGCTTAGTAAAGGTGCCAGCCATGTAAATTTTTTCTGTTGCTGCCGTAATAAATTTCCACAAACTTGGTCCTTTAAAGCAACACCAACTCTCCCTGCTGGTTCTCTCAGAGAACCAGCACAGCTCTCCTGAGGCTAAAGTCCAAATGTCAGAATAGCTACATTCTCCTCTAGCATCTCTTTGGGGAACCCTATTCTTGGCTTTTCCACTTTTCGGAGGACTCACATGCTGTAGACTGTGGCATCTGTCCTCTGCTTTCAAAGCCAGCAGTGGCCACTAGAGAACTCAGAAGAGTATGCTTTCTCCCTGAAGCCAGCCCATCCCCCACTGCTTACCGCCTAACTTGTGTGATTAGATTGGGCCTGATGGATAGCCCAAGATACTGCTTCCCCCTCAGAGTCTTTAGCTTTAATGTCTGTGAACTCTCCGTTGTCTTTCTTATAAAGCAGCATATACAACATAGCTACAGGAAGATCAAATCCAGAAGCAACTCTTCAATGATAATAATGGTAACGTAACCCTGGCAACCAGTGCTACAGTCTAGGCAAGAGCACAGGGACTTTCTGGTGGAGCTAAAATGAGTTACTTACCTGGCCAGAGTCAGGCCTCAGTGGGAGATGCTAATGGGATCAAAACAATGATTATAAAGAATAGCAAAGCACTTCACACCAAATCAGAATCCATATAGCAAAGGACAGTTTATAAGTACTTAAAAGATAGCTCAGCAGTCTAAGCACCTTCCTGACATATGCAAGGATCTAGGTTTGGTCCCTGGTATGCCATGCTGTCCCCTCCTGGGCACACCAAGCCAGCCAATGAGACCAGGCTTCGTGGTACACACCTGTAATCCCAGTTCTGGGGAGACTAAAATAGGGCAATCACTATGAGTCTGAGCCGTGTAGTGAGATCCTATATTAAAAAAATAAAAATAAAACAACATGCAGAAAAATATCATATGCCTCTACTATAGCATAAATTGTTGAATACCTTACTGAGAAGCAGTCCTCTATTTTGTAGAAAAAGAATTCAAAATGTCCTGAAAGAATGTCAGATGCACTGTTGTCTTAGGTCTCACTAGAATAATCCCTAGTATCATTACTTTGCTGCAGATAAAACACCTGAGCTCTGGGGAAGTTTGGTGACTCACTCACAGCCACCTGCCTGGCACCACTGAGAAAACCCTGAATCCTCTGAAAGCCCAAGAGTTAACCCTGGTAATACAGGTGCAGCACAGTGCGTAGCTGCTGAGGCCTGCAGTGGCACCGAAGCCCGCATCAGTTTGCCCCATATTCTGTGTGTGTATCCTCCCTGGTGTGCATAAATTGTTCTAGTCACCTCTTTGCCACACAAAAAGCACTTCACAGGCTCCGCTGAATTTGTCCTCTTCAGCCAAGGTGAATGAATTTCCCAAAAAGTCTTCTTTGCACCTCCTAAGACAGATCCTGCGGTGCTTCCATAGACCTGTGGCCACCTGTGATGAGGACCTGGATCCCTGCTGCCCTCTGGTGAAGCCTCACTCCTCTCCTGCTGCCACCTAGCTCCTCTCCTGGTGCCCACTCATCCCCTTGCCAAAGGATTCCAGGATCTCTGGCACTTCCTCTCAATTTGCAGGCTCCATCTCTGGAGGATTTCTTCTCCTCCAGTGCGGGCTTACTGGTCCACCTCAAAGGAGCCTCCCCTCCGTGGGGATCCCATCCTCCCACACCACCTCCCTACCACTGTTTCTTCAACCCAGAGCCATTGCTCAGCTCCTCTTGCATCGAGAGGAATCAAAACCCCCCAAATCTGATGACTATCTCTGTCCTAGCAACTAAACTGCTTCTTCCATGACCCTCCTGTTTGGTGGACCACTGGAAGCCTGCTCTATGGGTGTTTCTATTTACAACTTCTAACCTCCCCTCTATTTGTCTATGACTTTTGAACTCTTGCTCATTTTGCTGCAATTGGTGAGGAGTTTGTATTCACACTACACAGTTAAGAGGTGTCATTTTTAAAGGAATTTCACCCATGTGTGACAATGCTACTCCTAATACCACTGCTAGGTGCCAGGTGATAGCCACCGCACACCTGCTTTCCACACCTGTACCCAGACTCAGGCTGGTTCACTCTTCAGACATAGTTCAAACCACATTTGAAGCCTAGCATTCAATGGCTCCTCTAGTTCACTTTTTCCAGGAACTACGTGCTAGACACACTGCGAGAAGACTCTATTGTGTTCCTTACCTCAGCTACTGACACATCGTCCCTGCAAGTTTCCAAGCTACAGGTCATCTTCTCCTTTATACTACCCTCTCAACACCGGAGAGCCACTGTGCTGGCTCAGTTCTCCTGTATTTCCAAGTGTCTTCACCCTCTTGCTGCTTCTGTACAATGATGCCTATTGGAGTATCCTTCATGGATAAGGTATTTATTTGCAAAGTACTTGAAATACACTATAAAAAAAATAGATAGGAACCATCCCTGGTAGAATTTCTGTTCTGTTGAGGGTGATGGACTTTACAAAGTCTACACATATACTTAAATAAGTATAACTTCATAAATATGATTACACAAAGAAATGAGTGTTTTATACAGGAAACATTCAGGTTGCAATGATAAATTGTAATAAAGAACCTTAATTGACAACCAGAGGTCAAGGACATCTTCCCTGTGAATGTGATGTTTGAAAGGACACGTAGAAATGGAATCAAAAACAGCTGTGTAAAGAGTGATAAACAGAGGGTAGAAAAAAGGTGCTGGTGCAAAGGCCCTGCGGTTAGAAAAACCTGGCTTATTCGAGAAATTCCAATGAGAAAAGCATGCACTTGGGGCAGCAAGGGTGTGGGCCCCCATTTTCTTCAGGGCCTTGCTGGTTTTGTGTTTCATACTAAGTGAAGTGACAATCCACTGAAGGCTTTTTAAGCATCATCAGATTCAGTAGAAACAAAAATTCACCATTGCTTCAGTTCAGGCAAGAGATGCTATGGCATGTATTGTCACATTGGCTAGGGAGGTGGACAGAAGCAGATGTGAAATAGAGCATGGGAGAAGAGTGCACAGAACATGGGGAGAAGGAAGGGAGAGGAAGTATTCATGGAGAACAAAGTTAGGAACAGCAAAGAGAAGATTTGGGAAGGATGATCAAAGGTTCTGCTTTTGCTATATTGAATGTATGATCCTTGGGAGACACCCACAACTCAAAGCTTGCTTAACATTCATGTAGAGCATAAGATGTCTTTCTTAAATTACATAAAGATGATTCTAGATGAGTTTCTCAAAAACAAACTGCTCTTGGCATGTTTTAAACCTCTCGGGTGGATATTTCTGTTTGCAAGCATTGCTGTTCTCTGTCTTCCTTGCTCGCTGCTAGCAGAGCACATTGCCCTTGCTCTTGTTCAGAAGACAAGTGAAAGGTCCTTTGTGTTTGCTGATATTTTCTGCAAGACAGAACTCGCTCTGCAGCGGATCCTCCTGACACAATCCTCCCTCTTCCACCCCCTGCTTCGGTCCCTGCTCGAGGCTGTGCACCGTCCTGCCTTTTCCTTGTAGGTAGCTGAGTTTATCAGAAGACAAGGTGTGCAGACTCATCCTTTCTAGGCACTCACTGAGATGGCTTGAACTGTTCTCATTGCTCTCTATAAGAAAGAAAGCCAAGAGAGTGGTGGCCTTTAGGAAACAATTCTGCAGTGTTTATCAAACAAAAAGAACCCTTTATGTCAAAGATTTAGAACAGGTCCATTTTGAGTGCTGCAAAGAAAACCTCAGCTCAACACATTTCTTAGGTTGAAAGAAAAAGAAGAACAGATTGTTCAGGCCAGAGATGGCAGCTAGTGCCGCGGTCACTGCGCGCCGCACACCCTGGGTGGGAGCCATGGCTAACACCTGGCAGCAGGAAGTGTTTTGTGTGTTGTGCTGTTTGCATTTTGTTGTTTTATTTGCTTATCACTTGGGATAATTTTTCTCCTTTAGCAGCACTATGTTGGAGATACATAAAAACACTCCTGGCGGGAACTGGCCTGTGTACACGTCATAGCTCTGTCCTTTATAGCTTCCCTCCCTCTCTTCACCAAACCCGGATCTGTGAGATTTGGACCCTGTGGGCAGTGTATCTGCCCTGCTTGCCTAAGGGTAAGGTTGACTCTTAGCCTAGATCAGTTTCATTAATAAAAATTGCCCTTTCACCTATTTCAGATAACTTAAACAAATGATTTGGAAGAATTATGAGGCTTAACTCATTTAGTGAATTTTAAAGAGAAGTCCATGAATCAGTCAAAAACCCAAACACTCAAGCAGTTTTCATGGAAATTAGCTCATTACCTCGCAGACCGATGTTTACCAAAGGCAGACTGTCCAGTGGAAAGCTCAGGTCTGCTTGCCAGGCCAAGAGAAATTGAAAATTAAGGATGAACTTTTATTAGAGATATTTTTCTTTCCTAAATTAGCCCTAAATCACCTACCTGGTGATTCTAAACATACTGGGGCTTTCTTCCCCTCTTTGTGAAACTTTTTTTTTTCATTTATTCAGGTTTCAATTTTGTCATTCATTTATTCAACAAGAATAAGTTTAAAACGTGTCTAGGTAGCAACTGGCAACTACATTAAATCTTCTTTTTTAGAATAGGATCACAAATTATTTTCTCTTGAGGATTTTCATGGGACCTGATCAAATGTTATATTAAGATTACTGTCTTTTTTTATTAATTTTATTGAGAAAAAACTTCAGTGTGACAGCTTCAAAACAGGTTGGTAGGCGAGTTACAAAAATTAATACATTGCACACCATTGTCTTTGCAGTAGTCATTCCTAGCACAAGATGCAGACATGATATCCTGTCCAAACACTGTCAGAGGTTCTGACTGTCCCTGAAATATTTTCAGAAATTCAGTAAGAATGGGGTGTCCTTTGTCACCTGCTGTCCTTGGGGGCAGATGTCTGCATAGTGCCCTTCCTCAGAAAGCAGAAGAGTGGTACAAGATGTGAGGGGAGGATTTGGGGGGGAATCCATGGGAATGTTGTCTGTCACTATAATAGATGTTTTGTTTAAACATTCACCATATTGTCCCATAACACCTTGCATGAACAAAACACACACCTCTTAATAAAAAGAACATGAAAATATTCTCCCCATCCTTTCTTCTCTGTCACACTTGAGATACGTGTACTCTTCTCCCATTTTGCTCTTCGCAATTTTCCCTCTTTTCTTCTTCTAGTGCATTAAAATGGTTTGGTCCTAGTGAAACTCACTCAATACTAAATCTCCCAGCCTCGTGTGCCCCTGCTTTGACAGAGACGGGGTCGCATCCAACAAGGGCCACTGGGAGAGTGCCCTCAGCAGGGAGTGGCCCACTGGGCTGTGCCCCTGGTGGTGCCAGGGCGGACTGGGACCAGCAGCAGGCTGCCCCCACCCAACATCAAAGGAGAGTTTTACCACGCATCCGCAGCAAGTGAAAAGGTCAAATCTGAAGTATTTCATGCCAGTGTCAAATCAAAAACTCTAAATTGAACTATTAGTAAGTCAGGGACCATGGATATTTCAGTGTACAGGTCAGTGGTGTTAAGTACAAGGGGTGATGGGAAAACAATATGGTGAATATTCAATTTATCACAATAAAGAACATGTAACAGTTAATCCCCATCAAAATACTCCCCATTGCTTTGAACACTGTTACACCATCATTCTGGCCGCTTGCTGGAACAGTTCAGAGAGTCCTCTTTTATGTCTTTATTAAACTATGTGATCAAAAACCATGTGAATGCTGCTGTGAGTGCCATCCAACAGCAAGGCAAGCTCACAAAAACATGGCAGCACCCTCAGGCCCCTCAGGCCCCTCAGCCCCCTCAGCCCCAGGCCTGGGACTAGACAACCTCTGGCTCTTCCCCAAAATCGAGATGACCATGAAAGAAAAACATTTGGAAACCATATGGGACTTGAGGGTAATCAGGACAGGACAGTTACAGGTGCTCAGGAAAGAGGACTGCAGAGCTGCTTCAGAAAGTGGAAGAAGGGTGGGAGAAGCATGTCCAAGGCAAGGAGGGGTCCTGAGGGGATTCCTCAGAGTGTGCCTTTTACTGGATATGTGTTTTATTTAAGCACTCATTACGTTTTTCTATAGCACCTTAGATACTCACATTGCTAAGTCTTTATTTTTAAGTAAAACAAAACAGATTATATTTTTATTTTTTTTCCATTTATTTTTATTCTATTGAAATACAAATGTCAATCAGACAGTTTCAAAACATCATAACCATACAAAGTCAATGAAATAATACATTGCAAACTGTTTTCATAACGTTTTGTTATCGTACAAGGTGCATACATGATATTATATTAATAGGTTTTTATATAGCTGAATTATATCAAAGATTCAATAATTATTTACCTAGTGGATGACCATAGCACTAAAAGCCGACATAATATCCTGTCCCACCACCAATAGTGCAGATCTTGCCTCTCATAGAATTATGTAGAAGCACAGCGTTATCTATCCCAACTGTACTGTCTATACACACACAGGATGATTTTTTCTTTCTA
>PVKA01016936.1:0-46848 GCA_004027165.1 Ctenomys sociabilis | reverse complement strand
CAAAAAACAGAGTAGTTTCCTGCTTGAAGTCTACTTTCCTTATCCTTAGTATGGCACAGAAGTACACAGTACACAGCCATTGAAGTTAGGACGGCGGAGTCGGCCACGCTGTCTCTGCCTGGTCTCAAGGGCTGGGCGGGGGCGGGCGGGATGGAGCAGGACGGCGGAGTCGGCCGCGCTGTCTCTGGCCGGTCTCAGGAGCTTTTCCTGTATTTAGGACAGAGTGTATAGGATCTCACTACTAGATCAGACTCGTAGTGATTCTCCTCTTTTCAGCCTCCCACATGCGGGATTACTGGTGCGCGCCACCACGCCCAGTCTCAACCGTCATCTCAGCATGCCCCGGATCGAAACCCAGCCGCCTAAGCAGGTGCTTCAGTCCGCTACGCTATCTATTAGGCTGGCCCTAACAAGTGAGAGTTTATAGCACTGTCATTTTCTAGTGGACCAAATCTGAAATGTAAACTGCTATGCCTGATGTTCCGTACAACGCTATGGCCCCAGGACTTATGCCAAAGAAAGATAATGTAGTGTAGGGATCTGTAGGTCAGTCCTCCTGCAGCGGGCGGGGAACACATTCCTCTGTTTGGTGTTCATGTAAGAGACGTCCGAGACTAACTGAAATCAGATGCTCTTCACCATACCAACTGCATCATACAAGTTTTCTGTTAAAGCATGACCAGGCTGGTTCCTCATTCTGCTCCTTCAGGAATGGGAGTCTCTTCAGGAGCCCATCAACCCCAGGCATCATTCCCCAGGGCAAGAGAACATCGTGGAGCTCTGCGCAAACGCTCCCGGGGGACACCAGTGAGCCAGCACTCACGGCCAGTCCCTGCTGCACTCTTCTCTCTCAGCACAATCCATTGACAGCGTCACAGAAGTTAATAAGGATGAAGAACTCTGCATCCAGATATGAAAAGGGACAGAAAAAGAAAGGCAACTCAATAATCTCCAAGCAAGAAAATTCAAGTCAAGCATAAATCAATGAAGAGGAAAATGCACTCGCAGAAAATATGCAAGTGAATCTGAGAGGGGCTACAGGGAAGTGAGGGGAACGCTGTGATGAATGACTGCACCTGAAAGAATTCATTGGAAAACTACCCATTTTCACTCTTTAATATTCTATTTCTTCCAGTCCTTGAACACATAGCTATGTGATAAATTGTGGTAATGCCATCGTCTCCACTGCTATAAACCCGTGAAGAAAGTCTCCACCTCCTAAATATTTTCCTTCCATCCATAATTCAAACTCACAGCCTGACTATGGGTGTAATTTATTTCTTTTTCTGCTTTGTCTCTGTCATATATAAAGCAGAATATTATATATATATATATATATGTGTGTGTGTGTGTGTACATATATATATTCTAAATATGTATATATATATGTATATATATATATATTCCATACACACAAATATATATATATATTAAATTATATAGATAGGTCAAATATATATAAATTTTTATATCATATACTTATGTAAATATACAAAAGCACAGCACAAGATCCAATAGAGATAGATTTAATTTGCACAGTGCATTGCATAAGCCATGTGACAGACGATAGGCAGTTACTAACTGACCTATACTTCAGCTCTGATCTTCTAAAAGTAGAGAAAAACAACATCACTGATGAAAACTGATGCGAATCAGGTGACATAAACATAAAGTTTTTCAGAGTTTCTAGCAGAAAGTTAGTAGCCAATAGACAGTAGTTATTTTAGTACATTATAATTATCTGACAACATTTTCTACCTATTTTTTTATTTTTCACTTAAAAACTCAGGCCCTTTTGTTTGCCAGGCAAGTGCTTATTCTACTGGAGATACAGGCTATCTTCCTGGCCCAAAACTGAACTCTTGATCTTGTTGTACATTTTAAAGCCATCAATAAAGATGAAACTATGAAATACATAAAATTGAAACACCACATTTAACCCCATCCTCACATCTGTTTCATTTGCTAACTTGACACTCTTCTGCACAAAACAGCACATCCACCAATGAAAGGTCAGAAGTGGTTGGGAAATCACTTTTTGTAGTTGGGTGCAAGGGTTAACTTCAAATGCAAGCCAGAAAGAAACTGTGTGTGTGTGTGTGTGTGTGTGTGTGTGTGTGTGTGTGTGTGTGTGTGTAAGAGAGAGACAGACAGACAGAGAGACAAAGACAGAAAGAGACAGAGACAGACAGACAGGAAGACAGAGAAAGAGAGGGAAAGAGAATACTGGAGCAGATGTAGGGATAAGATATGGATTAAAAGCATTGGGCTGGAATCCTAGCTGTCCTAGCCAAATTTTATATATATATATATATATATATATATATATATATATATATATATATCCTTCATATACTTTATATTAAGTATATAAATCAAATTAACTTCAGATGATTTCTATGGAAATAAATATAATGCTATTTGTGAAAACTTTGATACATGCAGTAATTCCATATATAAACAATAAAAAATCGACTAATTTGTAACAATGCTAACATACCATTAACTATAAAATACATTATACAGTCATCTGTGAGCTTTGTGTACCTTACCAATTAAATCTTATCCAGTAAGCCTCTGGGCTAAATACCATTGCTTTTTTTACTTAAGAGAATATGAAAGTGCAACAGAGAAGTTAATGACTCTGAACCTGTACAGCTACTACATGTTAGAGCTGGAATACAACCTCAGATCAAACTGGTTCTAAATTTAGATGATCTTCCCAATGATTATAATTTATTATTTATTCTTGTTATCATTAGCAAAGGGCCAAAAGTATATGCTAAAACACCTGGATATGGGGGCACAAGCCTGCAATGTCATCACCCAGCAGGCTGAGGCAGGTGAATTGCTATGAGTTCAAGTCCCCCCTGGGCTACAAAGGCATATCCTATCTCAAAAGAAAAAAAGTGTATGCTGAAATAAGAAGTGATTTCAAGTGATTGGATCATCCAAATATACACATGTGTACACATACACATTTTCGTGTGTGTGTGTGTGTGTGTGTGTGTGTGTGTGTGTGTGTGTGTCTCACTGGGCCTTGAACCATTTCACCTAGGAACAGCCTCCCCTATATTTTCCTGTGACAGCCTCATAACCTACTAGCACAAGGTGCTGAAGAAAACATAGATTTGAAGTAGTAAAGTGAAAGACAAACAACATGAAAACCCAACCAAAGTTCTAGAGCTTCCCCTGAGGCCCCCACATCACTGTACCTCACTGTTTGTCTCAAAGCAAACCAAGTAGATGTCATCACACACACACACTCTAAGCTTCATTGTGAAATCAAATTGAAACTGCTGACCTCCACAATACCTTTTGTCAGACCAAAAAGTGGGTTTCCTACCTTTTAAAGATAAAAGTGCAGTATTTGGGGCAAAGATATTCACTGTGTATCTGCAACTTAAACTTCCTAGATGAACGTTTTGTGCTCTTTGCCAACCTTAGAGTCAGAATATGTATAACTTACACTTTCAAGATTGGCACATATGTGTTTATAAATTCTATTAATTTTTGAAGCTGTCCTTAAAAGATTTACATACACTTACCCAGAAAGCATGAGTCCTTAGATTGGATTTCTGGTCCCCAAAAGGAAAAGATTTATATGATATGTTTTTAATAATGGGCACCTATTCAACATATTTTACGTACAAATTGTTAATTACAACAAACATTAGTATGATGGATAAATCTTAGTGCTTTTTATGCTTCTTGAAAGATAGATTTTTAACTTTCTTTTCATAAAGCTGTCTCAACTAAATGTAGGTGTCTCTGGCCATGAATTAAATCTCTTCTATTCTGTGAGCCTGAACTTATCATCTCAAGATAGTCAAAATAAAACTTCACATCTATAAAAATATCTGTATAAAACTGTGCTGCAGATTGCACAATATAAATCATGGGAGAGGAAAACAAGGGTATCTCTGGAAGGACAAAAGGAGCAAGTGAGAAAACAGCAGAGGATGGCATTCCCATGTTGGCTGTCTCGAGTGCCACGCTCTCCACTGAAGCTGAAGTAAGAGCCAGGTCAGCAGTCAACTTGTGTGTCACCCACAGGTTTTTGAGTTTGGGATGCATGAGAAGCTGTACAGGTCTGTTTTACAAAAGTGAATAGCTGTCACTTATCCACAGCAACTCCAAGCTGGAATTCTGGGTATGGTGGGTCTGTGTGCAATAATTTGCTTAATGTTCAGCTGGCAAAGCACCACAGTGTTTTAATGTTGATCATAAAAGGACAGAACTGTGTCTTTAAGTCCCCATTAGCTTTGCATTCTTGCCCTTCCTGATGGCACCCACAGCATCCACTCTGTCCTGCACTTGTTTCCGGGGTTAATTTTTCTCTTCCTTGAATCTCAGTGAAACACTTCTGGAAGCAAAGGGATACTGTGGTGCTACTAGCCAGATACAGATGATAATCTATCAGAAATACTTGTGTTCATTCAAGTATATCAAGTGATTGACATGAAAAAATTCAAGCTTTCTTTCACAAAGGTAACTGTAGTAAGGAAGGCTTTTTATCCTTTCCCTTTTTCTTTTTTTTTTTTCTTTTTTATTCAGTACTGGAGATTGAACTCAGGACCCTGTGCTTGCCTGGCAAGTGCTTATTCTACTGACTTATCTCTCATCCCACCCTTTTTGTTATATTTTATGGAAGAGTCTACAAGATGTTCAGGGTCTCACTACTAGATCAGACTCGTAATGATCGACCTGTTTACAGCCCCCTAAGAACTGGGACTACAGATGTGCACCACCACACCCAGTCTCAATTGCCATCTCAGCACACATCAGGGGCTGTGCCAGCATGGCAGGCCTAAGGATCAAACCTCTGCGCCCTGAGTCTGCTTGCAGGCACTCCAAAACACTGAGCTATTTGGCCAGTCTAGGAAGCTTTTACATTAGGCTTTTTCTTACTTTCTCACAATTAGCAACTCATGGTGTTTGGGGCTATAGCACAATGTTCACCTTATTGATGGTCCTCTTTTCCTTGTCAGCTTGTGTTTGGGACATATTTCACTCCATTCCAAGTTATCTAACCCAAGGAGTTAGCATCTGAGTGAACTTTTCACTAAAGATTATGTTAATGTCGGGTGTGTGCTTCAAACAAGAACATTGCTGTAATTCCACTGTCTAAATCAAACCTGCATGTGAATCCAAAAACATAACAAGTCAAGAAGAGTAAAATCTATCTATATGCCTACCAACTCTACATAGCAAATATCAAAACAGTGCTTCTATACTATCCTAAAGGTTTTCTTGTACTGGTGCTTCCTTGTATGATCACTACCAGAGATACTGCTAAAATCCTTTGAATTGCATGCATATATATTATGTTTATTGAGCACAATGTGGGATTTTGATATATGTATACAACACAGAATGATTAAATTGAGTCAATAATCTATCTTTTCATATTTTGTGATGAGACATCTGATATTTACTATCAGTTATTTTGAAGAATAAAGTATATTACTGTTGACTGCAGTAATTGTGCTGGGCAAAAAAATATTGCTTATTTTTCCCAAGGTTTCTGTCAGATGAAAAGAAATAGCCTACATGACCTACTGACAGCTAAGAAGACATGGTGCAATAGAGTTGCTGCTGACAGAGGGTGGAAAAAAATCGGCTGCCGCCCTGCATGTGTTGCAGCAAGAAGGGGTTAGTTTTGGGTGAGAGCTGGAACAGGGGGAAGGAGAAAGTCTCAGACAGTGCCTCTTTCTGAGTGAGAAGAATAATTTTAGCCTCACACCAGTCAAGTCTTTCTATTTGAGTTAAAGCAAAACTGTCATTATATTACTGTGAACCTTTGGGTAGGCTTTCGTTTAAAGATATCAGACTGAGCACGTAACTTATTAATAAAAGTATTTTCAGTACAGAGGTCCACAAGGCTAAAGAGAGTGGGAGGGAGTGGGCAAGAACAACATTTTGAGAACCAGAAAGCAGAGGGATGGTGCAGTATGATTCAGCAGACTCTGAGAAAAGCTGAAAGGTAAGCAACCAAAAGGAAGAGCAGTGCAGGCATGGAGGCCCACACCTGCATTCCTGGCACACGGGAGGCCAGCGCAGGAAGAGCTCAAGGCCAGACTGGGCTAAACAGTGACGCTCTGCCTCAAACAGACAGAAGGAAAATGGGAAGCAGGAGAAGCAACCTACCTCTTTGGACTATGGAATCCTAAAGCAGTGTCAATGAGGAGGAGAGGGCTAAAAACTAGAGAAATGACAGAGACCTATGTAAGAAATTGGACCCCTGAGCAATGGCCACTGGCCCCTCCATCATTCTAACAGAAGACTACAAACTTCCCCTTCATGGCACTCTGGGCAAAAAATAATGAGCAAAGGCTGGAGAATGAGAACTTAGGAAAAGGGCAAGGAACATGGCACCAAGTTCCTCTCAATAAAAACATGCACACTGAAAAGGCAGTGGAGGAAAGCTTCCAACGTCTGACTAGTAAATAGTTTTCACCCTGGAATTCTACCCAACCAATATGTTATTTCAGCTGGATTTCAGAAAACTTACCTCCAACACACAATTTCTCAGGAAGCAAATGGGAAAAGTGCTTTACTAAAATAAAGACAGTGGAAGAAGTTACAAACCCAAATGCCCAGTAAAAGTAAAAAGAAATCTAAGGACATTGGGGAAAGAAATCCCAGAATTAGGGGCTAGGGAGATGGCTAAGTGGAATAAGTGCTTCCCTGGTAAGCGCAAGGGCCTGAGTTCAGTCGCTAGGTCCACCAAAAAAAAAGAAAGAAAAAGAATAAAAATAAATAAATAAAAGAAATCCCAGGATGACAACTGTTCCCGAGATCCAGAAAGCAGCCTGCTCCTTGGAGCAAGAGGACAATAGGCTACTCAGGGACAGCTCCATCAGTAAGATCCTAATTTCTAAAAGAACCCAAAAGAGATTGATTCCTTCAGAAGGTAGTTAGGTAGAGGGCTAAGCAAACTGAAGGAGAGCCAGAGGTGGATATTGACTAGAAAAATAATCTGTTCCAATAGAAAGTATTAATTATTGAGTGGGCTGGCCAGATAGTTCAATGGACTAAGCACCTGCTTAGGCAGCCATAGGGATGAGATGTTCGATCTCCAGCATGCAGTGACTGCCTCGTACCCGGGGCATGCTGAAATGGTAACTGAAACTGGGTGTGGTGGTGCACACCTATAATCTTAGCATTTGAGAGACTGAAAACAGGAAGATTGCTGCTAGTCTGATCTGTGTAGTGAGACCCTGTACTAAATACATTTTAAAAAATCATGGGGTACACTACCCTTGGTATATTTAATTTATATACCATGGAAATATAGAAAAAAGCAAATGTTTAGTATTACCAGAAATTATGAATACAGTGTATGACAGGAAAGAAATAGAGAAAAATTGCTTCAACCCTCATTTTCCCACTTAAGACAAAAATCAGTACATAACTAAAATTTAAAAATTAGTATGGCATGAAATGTTTAATAGATATTGGGAAGGAGAAAGAAAATGTTCAAATAGGAAGGAGAACAAGAGGGGAGGATAAAGGAAAAGGAAAAAATAGAAGGAAAGAAAACAAACAAAGCTTTTGTAAATTAGTAGGGGAAAGAAGGTTGAAGGGAAGGAAGAGGAATAGAAAAAAAGATATATCGTGCACAGGGACAAATTCCCTATGATGAATACAGTCATTATGTATATCTAACATGTGCCCACCGCCTCCCGCCAGTTCCGACCACCAAACAATCCTTCTGAGGTTTTTATTCTGAGAAAGAAAAGAGGGGTGCAGGAAAATGAGGTGCCGGGGAGATAGAGGGAACAGAGTGATCGTTAGTGGGTGTAGAGGGAGCGAAGGGCCTCTGCAGAGCCCCAGTTCCGCTTCTATCTCCACCTGGTGCAAGCCTGTCGTCCTTGCGCTTCGAGGTGGGATGGGGGTGTGTGGATCCAGACCGTTACAAGGAGCATCAGCTTCAGCAGCTACCAAGTTTCTCTTGGGGCTGTGTGCATTCTTGCATCTCAAGACTTGACTTCATGATTCCTTTGTGCCAGCATTGAGGCCCTGGAAGAGCTTTCTTTCCTTCCCTGGTAACTACACCTGCGGTCCACTGCCCACCCCACATTAACCACTCTGGGTGGACTTCCAGGCTTTTACTTTTACCTTTTTTTTTTCTCTTTTTTGAGACAGGGTCTCACTATGCAGTTCAGGCGGGCCTTAAGCTCACTTTGTAGCTCAGGCTGGTCTCGAACTCACAACAGTCCTCCTGCCTCAGCCTTCCGTGGTGCCTGTGCCAGCACGCCCGGCTCACCTTTATTTTTTATTTATTTATTTTTTGCCGAACTTTGAATTGAACTCAGGCGCTTACGCTTGCCAGGGAAGCGCTTATTCCACTGAGCCATCTCCCCAGCCCCTACCATAACCTGCAGGCAAATCAGAAGTGATGTCTAAAAGAAAACTGAGCCAGTCGTGGTGGCTCACACCCCAGCCCTGGGGAGGCACATGCAGGAGGATGGCTGTGAATTTGAGTCCAGCCCTGTCTTCAGAGTCAGTCCAAGGACAGCCTAACCTATACAATGAGACCCTGTTTCAGACAAACCAAAAATAAAACTGGGAGGAAAGCCTTGTATTCTGCTCCTGGCTCAGAAACTAGGTAATGAGGGCTTAGGTAAGAGCATAGTTTTTTACAAAATAGTGATAGTGAGCTGGGGAGATGGCTCAGTGAAATAAGTGCTTCCCTGATAAGCACAAGGGCCTGAGTTCAATCCCCAGTTCTGCCAAAGAATAAATAAATAAAAATAGTGGTAGAAGCCAAGTAGCGGCACATGTCTGTAACCCCAACACTCAAAGGCTGAGGCAGGAGGAGTGCAAATTGAAACCCACCCTGGGAATTTAGTGAGACCATCTCTAGAGGTGGTCTATATAAAAAGGCTTTGGATTCTATCACTTTTTTTAAAATATATTTTTTATTTTATTGAGAAACAAATAGCAATGAGACAGTTTCAAACTGATTAATAGGACAGTTTCAATAATTAATACATTGTACATTGTTATCTTCTTAGTGGTTTCAATCTCTAGTAACTAAAAAACAAAAGTGTTAGAGTGCTTAGCAAGTATGCAAGAGGCTCTAGCTTAACAAATGAATAAATAATTAAAATAGGAATTAGGGTTTGATCCCTGGGCCTGCCCTGCTGGCCCCAACCCAGAGGCACACTGAGACAGCAATTGAGACTGGGTGTCATGGCATGCACCTGTAGTCCCAGCTCTTGGGAGGCTGTAAACAGGCGGATCATTACCAGTAGGACCTAGTAGAGAGACCCTGAACACCCTGTAGACTCTTCCCTAAAATACAAAATAAATAAATAAATAAAATAATAAATAAATAAATAAATAAAATATTTGACTTTTAAATTAGAAATTTATGTAAATTAAATTTGAAGGAACACTTTTGAAAACATGCTTTTAAAACCAAGTAAACACTAATTCTACAGGCAACCCCCCCCCCAAGTTGGGGAGTTGTGACTGCCACAGTCACTTGCAAGAGCTTTGTGGAGCGCTACCCTGCATCAATTCACCACCAGAAAAGCTTTACACAACTTCAGCCTGCACTCGTCACCATCAGATCCTTCTTGACCTGCAGCTTTCCCCCCTCTCCTTAATGAGGTATAAAGTACATTGAATCCCACATGGCAGCAGCTTTGGTGAACCTACCCTGCACTCCTTGGAGCCTCGCTGGCCTGCACCCTGCCTATGTACCATCACTGGAAAACATGACAAAAGGAAGGAACAAAAGGCAATTTCCAACCTGTTGCCCATCCAAAACAAGTCCACAGACAAGCTCATAGAAGAACTTGGATGCCATATACATGAAAAGGCTGAGTTGTTAGCAACTGAAGTAAAGAAACAACTTAGTTGGGCCATGGAGGGAATCAGATCAGAAATAATCTCTCAGGTCAAAAAAAGGACTACAATCATAAAATATTTCAATAAGTCTAAGGAAGACATGGATAAAAAAATAGAATGGAATAAGAAATTATGGAAACATTGAATAAACAATACAACAAAGAATTAGAATGCATGAAGCAAATTAAACACATATCCAGGATAATAAGAATTGCCCTGGCAAAAGCTGGCAAAACTGATGATTGAAATAAAAGATAGAACTTCAGACCTTGAAGAAAGCATTGCAGCTAGTGAATACAAAAAGAAACAACTCCGTAAGTTTGCAGACCAAAATATTATAAGTTTTCAGACCAAAAAGAAACAACTCTTTAAAATAATGAGAAACCAGGAAATAATACAACAGCTGCAAGATGATGGAAAGAAAAATAATATGACTAATAGGTATCAATGAACAGCCGGAGATAACAAAAAAGACATAAGAAGAATGTTTGCAGAAATAGTAGTAGAAAATTTCCAAGGCATAAAAAAAGAATCTGACATATAGTAACTGAAGCATAAAGAACTCCACTTAGGAATTATCAAAATAAATCACCACCCAGAAACTTACTAATCAAGATCCCAGGAATTTACCCAAAGAACAGAATATAAAAAGACACAAGACACAAGAAACAAAACAACTATAATGGAAAGCCCATCAGAACCTTGGCATTTTTCTCAACAGAGACCATCAAATCAAGAAGAACTTGTATTTGAAATCCTGAAAGAACACAAGTTTCAACAAAGATTGATGTATCCTACAAAAGAAATTCATGGCAATCAAACCAACCCTAGAAAGATTAATGAAAGATATTTTAGAAAGAGACAAGGATGACCACAACTTCAACAACAGAAGAGAACAACAAAGTAAAGCAAAGCAATTAAGCTCCAGTAGGAAAACAACGTGACAAAGATAAGCCAATGCATATCAGTTATCACTATCAGTGTAAATGGCCTCAATTCACGAATGAAAAGAAACAGACTGGAAGAATGGATAAAGAAACAAAATTGAACAATATGCTGCATACAAGAAATACATTTAACTCAAAATTAAATTAATAGACTGAATATCAAAGGATGGAAAATAATATCCCATGCTACAGGAACCCAGAAAAAAGCAGAGGTAGCTGTTCTGAATGCTGAGAATGTCAGCTTCAAACCAAATGTGATTAAAAGAGACAAAGAAGATCACTATATACTTGCTAGGGGAAAAATTGAAGAGTACGAAATAACAATTATATATGCACCCAAAGTAGGAGCACCCAATTATGTAAGGCAAATTTTAACAGATATGAAAAATCTAATTGTATTCAGGGACTTTAACATCCCATTGACACAAAGACATAGATCAATCATGCAAAAAATGAGCAAAGAAATAAGAGAACTATACTGAACTTAAAAAGAAATAGACAGTAGAACTTTACAGAGTGTTCTACCCAGCAGCATCAGACTACATCTTTCTCACTTGCCCATGGGATATTCTCCAAAATAGATCATGTACTAGCACATAGAACATGCTTTGGCAAATGCAAAAGAATTGAAATTATCCCATACATATTATCTGACTATAGTGCAATGAAATTGGAAATCATTGGCAAAAGAAATTCTATAGACACATGAAAACTAAATAATACTCTCCTGAACAATGAACAGGTCATGGATGAAAGTAAAGAGGAAATTAAACAATATTTACAGTCTAATGAAAATGCTGAAACAACTTACAGGAACCTGTGGAATTCAATGAAAGCTCCCACAGAGGGAAATTTATCACACCAGGAAAACAGAATGAGTCCAAATTAACAATCATATGATGCATCTAAAACTCCTAGAAAAAGAAGAGCAGGTCAAGTCCAAAGCACAAAGAAGGAAGGAAATTAGAAGAACTGCAGGCCCACCGTGCTAGAGAGAATTTTCCCAGCATTCTCCAGTTCTTCCCTGCCACCCCAGACAGAGCACAGCTCAGCCTGTAAGAATTGCAGGCCTGCCATGCTAAAGTAACCTTTTCCAGTGTTCTCAACTCCTACCCTGAGGCCCCAGACCCAGCACAGGCTGCCTGGTGAATGAGAATATCCACCACCCTTTTGAGAGCACAGAAGACGCGCCAAAGCCCAGGCCCAATGAGTGTGAGAGAGCTTCTGTGCTCTCCTGCTCCCCCCATACCCCTCCACACCCAGCCCAGGCCTGGAATACATGCCTGGGGAGAAACTCTGAGGCTGAAGTCCTTGCACTGAGACTAGGGTCAAAATCACACAGCTAATCCAAAAACAGAACATCTTATCAAAGGGGTACAACAGGCTCACTTCCAAGGACAGCAGCAGGGAGGAGGTGAGCACAGCAGCCAGACCCAAGCCAGGCAAAACTACATGAACTAGAACTTGGTGTAATAATACCTGAACTTCATAAGGTGCTAAGATTAGAACTGCACCAAAACTCTACACCAAAAGTCAGAGGACAGGCTATAGGTCATGATAAAAACAAGGAGCCAAATGCAATCTCAGGCCTTGAGCCCACCAGTGATGAAGGCAGAGGACACAAACACAACTAAAATGAACGAATTAACAGAGTCAGAAGCAAGGAAACAACAGCAGAAAGGTATAGAGGAATTCAGACCAGAATTAATGCCTGAAAGAATAAAACAAATTTTTGAATACACAGCATCAGAAGTAAAGAATCAAATCCAGAAACATGGGAGAAACCCAATGCCCACACAGAGCAAGTGCAAAGAACACTATTCCAGCTGAAACATATGAATTAACATTGTCTCAGGCAAAGAAACAACAGCAAAAGGGTAAAGAGGAACTCAAAGCAGAAATAATTTCTGAAATAAAAAAGAAATCTTTGAAATCATAACATCTGAAGTAGAGAATCCATTACGGAAATATGTGGAGGAAACCCAATTTGGAAAAAACACTGCAGTAAAAGAATTAATAGCTACCTCTAACGAAGAATTGACAAAAAAAATAGAGGAGATTAGAAATATGACAGATTCCTTGAATGAGCAATACAGGAAAGAAATAGATGAATGAAGCAAAATCAAAGAGATATAGAAGAGCTTAAAGTCTCAATCACGAGTTTACAAAACTGAGTAAAGTGAAGACAGAGTCTCAGATCTTCAAGAGGCTGGTATAGCTATTGAAAGGTGAGAAAAGATCTCTTAAAAACAACTAGGATGAAGGAAAAAATAATCCATCACCTGCAAGATGATGCTAGGATGAACAATGTGAGATTAATAGGCATCAATGAGAAAGAAACGATATAAAAAGAATATGGGCAGAAGTAAGAAGGAAGGAAATTATAAAGATCAGAGCAGAAATTAATGCAATGGAGATGAAAAAAACAATACAAAGAATCAATGAGCTGAACAGTTGGTTCTTTGAAAGAATAAATAAAATTCATAAACCCATAGACAACCTCATTTAAAAAAATGAAAAAAGGGCCTGGGAAGATGACTCAGTGGAATCAACACTTTCCTGGCAAGCTCAAGGGCCTGAGTTCAATCCCCGGTTCTGCCAAAAAAAGAAAAAGAAAAAAATTCAAATTCATACAATGAGGAATAAAAAAGGTGAGATAACTACAGATCCCATAAAAATTCAGAACATTATCAATACTTATTCCAAAATCTTTACTCTCACAGAATGGAGAAAAGGCCTAGATATATATGAACTACCAAAGCTAACTCAAGAAGATATAAAACTTCTGAATAATCAATGAAATTGAAAATGTAATAAAAATCCTACCAACAATAAAAACAGAGGTCCTACTGGGTTCACAGCTGAATTCTATAAGAAATTTAGGGAGGGCCTAATGCCAACTCTACTCAAACTCTTTAATGAAATCAAAAGGGAAGCAATTCTCCCAAACTCATTCAGGGAGGCAAGCATTACTCTGTTATGTAAAGCAGAGAAGGACCAAACCAAAAAAGATAAGTATACACCAATCTACCTAACAAACATAGATGCAAAGATTCTCAATAAAATACCAATAAACAGAATGCAACAAATCATCAAGAACATTACACAACATGATCAAGCAGGAATCATCCCAGGAATTAAAGGATGATTTAATATACACAAAACCATAAATGTAATACACCACATCAATAAAAGACAAAAATCACATGATCATCACAATAGATGCAGAAAAAGCTTTTGACAAAGTTCAACACTCATTCATGGTTAAAAAAAATACAGAAAATCAGAATAGATGGTCCTTACCTCAACCTGATAAATGTCATCTACAACAAACCAATAGCCAACGTTATACTTAATGCATAAAAATTAAAAGCCTTCACTTTAAAATCAGGAAAAAGGTAAGGATGCCTACTGTCACCACTCCTGTTCATTATAGTTCTGGAAACATTAGCCAGAGCAAAGAAATAAAAGGAAGGAATAATGATTCAAAAGGAAGAAGTGAAAATATTATTTGCAGATGACAAAATCCTATAGTGAGAAGACCCCAAAAACTCTACCAAGAGACTTGTAGATTTAATAACCAACTTCAGCAGCATAGCTGGTCACAAAGCCAACACATAAAAATCAATAGCATTTCTATATACAAACAATGAATGCAGCAAGAGAAAAATTATGGAACACTTGCCATTCACAGTAACACCCCAAAAATATGAAATCATTAGTAACCAATCTCACAAAGGAAGTAAAAGAAAACGGTATTACTCTGAAAAAAAAGAAATCAAAGAATATTTTAGAAAAAAAAAATGGAAAGATTCCTTGCTCTTGGATAGGTAGAACCAATATTGTGAAAATGGCCATACTCCCAAGATTGTTATGGAGATTCAATGCAATCTCAACTAGAATACCATTAATATACCTCACAGATCTAGAAAAAAAAAATCTTACATTTCATCTGGAACCAAAAGAGACCTAAAATAGCAAAAGCAATAGGTAACAAAAAAAGAAAGGAGGCATCCAGTCCCTGAACTGAAATCATACCACTACCTTGCCATGATAAAAGCATGGCGCTGTTCAAAGAACAGATTTGAGGATCAATGGGACAGTACCCATCTCTGACAAGAGTAAACAAAAAAAGGAATACAAAGGAAGGACAATTTTGTATCTGTATATACAGAATAATTAGGATAGATATACAGCTACTTTCGCTTAATTCAATGAGAAGAAAGATTTGTGCTAATAGTGTTTGCACAGGATATTCTGTCTGCATCTTGTACTATGGATAACCACTAAGAAGATAACAATGTACAGTGTATTAATTGTTGAAACTATCCTATTAATCAGTTTTGAGACTGTCAAAAAAAAGTATTTGAAAACAAAACAATGGGATAGTATAGAAGATGTAGATACAATTACAAGCACATTCAGCCACCTTATCTTTGACAAAAGGGCCAAACATGTTTATTGGAAGAAAGATAGCCTCTTTAATAAATGGTGCTGGAAATACTGGCTTACCACATTCTAATGAATTAAAATAGAACCATGTCTATCACAATGAACAAAACTACAGTCAAAATGGATCAAAGATTTTAATATTAAAACTGAACTCTATGGAAAAGAAAATAGATAGAAACATGAAGGACAGAGGGGTAGGTAGAGTTCATGAATAAAAATCAAACTGCACAGGAAATACTACAAAGAATCAACAACCGGAATCTCATTGTTTTGAAAAGTTTCTGCACATCAAAAGAAATCACCAACAGCATAAAAAGATAGCCCACAAAACAGGACACAGTTATAGTATACTGTCAGACAAAGGACTCCAATCTAGAACATACAAAGAATTTTTAAAAATCAGGTCACCAAAATTCAAAGATCCAATAATGGACATCTGAGATAAATATACTCTTTGCAAATGAAGACATAAAAATGGCAAATAAGTACATGAAAAAATGTTTGCATCATTGGTCATGCAAGAGATGCAAATTAGAACAACTCTGAGATCCCATCTTACACCAGAAAGAATGACTACCATCAAGAAGTCAACCAATAACAATGCTCGAGAGACTGTGGGGAAAAAAGGAACCCTTCTGCACTGTTGGAGGGAGTGCACTCTGGTACAATCATCATGAAAATCAGTGTGAAGATTCCCCAAAAATGGGGAATGAAGGGCCCATTCAAGCCAGCTTTTCCCCTCCTGGGTATTTTTCCAAAAACACTGATATCACCCTATCACAGCAATATATGTGCACCCATGTCTATAGCAGTGAAATTTGTCACAGCTAAAACATGGAAACAACACAAATGCCCATCAGTTGAGGAATGGATAAAAAGGATATGTTACTTTTACACAGTAGAGTATTAATCAGCTATAAGCAAAGATCAATTTGGAGCTTTTGTAGATAAGTGGATACACCTAGAAACTATATTGGTAATTGAAATAAATCAGATCCACACATGCAAACATTACATTATCTTGCTAGTAGGAGAACCTGAAAGAGTAATTAAACTCTAAAAGGTACAACAGATCCTGTGAAAGGGAAAGAAACTGTTCAATTGGAAGGAAAACTGGGATGAAGAAAAGGACAAATGAACAAAGCGAAAAAGATATGTTTAAGTGTATATGCAGAATAGTTTGGATAACTGTACTGTCCATTTCTTCTGGTCTTTTGAAATAAAATTTCTAAAAATAAGTATGAAGCATCACATTAACAGTTTTGAAGTCAACTGGTTTTCTTCTCGTGGCAAACTTTTTAATGGAAGTAGATCATTACAAGTTCCAAATGAAAACTGTAAGTTTCACAAAGGAAACCACTTGTCATCTAAATCAAGGCATAGGATGTCTCCAGCACAGCTGGGGCCTGCACGGGAACTCTTAGCTCTGTAGAAATCGAATCACACAGCAGACTTTACTGGGACATTTTCTTTTGCTCAACTTCATTGTGAGATTAATGAGTGCTCTCGACTAGAATTATAATTTCTTGTGAAAATTATACATTCATTAGCATTTATTTAAAATATTTTATAATTTCCATCATTTCTCTTTTCTGTTTTATGCTTTATTTGTACATTGCTTAAATTTCCAGCAGGTAAGGACATTCCTATTTATTTCTAATATTGACATATAGGTTATTTCCACTGAGGTAAAAATTATATATTCCTGATTATCGCTATCTTTTGAAGTTTGTTAAAATTTGCTTTATGACTCACCATCTTGTCAGCCCTTGTAAATGTTAGATTTTCACTTGAAAAAGATTTTTCATCTACTCTTATTAGATACAATTTTCTACATAATCAAAGAAGTCAGTTTTATTCATTGGTCTTTAAGATCTTCCTAAATTTTTTTGCTTGCTTTGTGAATATTTAGAGGATTATTTTAGGATCGCAGTATGACTTTAAGTTTGCATATCTCTCCATTTCATTCTGTAAATGTATGTCAAGATATTGATCACAGGAAGATTAGGGCATTATAGCTTTCTGGTTATTTGCTTTTTCACTAATAAATGTTTCTCTCCACTTCTACAAATACATTTTTATCCATGTTTACTTCATCTTATGCTATTACAGTCACACTTTTCTATTGGGGGTTTTCTTTCACGTTACTTTCTTTCCAGTACTCAGGCTTTGCCCCAAGCTATGTCCACAGTCTGCTCATCCCCTTTTCTGAAGCAGCATTTGGCTATAAGACTCCCAAGTGCTGAGATTATGGGCAAGTGTGTCTGTTTCCTTTGTTTATTTTAATTCTGCATATTTATATTTTCTAATATAAGAATCATATAGCCAAGTCTATTTTCTTCTGAACTGGTTTGAAAATCCTACTCTTCTACTTGGAGAATTGAACCCATTTCCATGTAATAACATTTTGCCTGGCTGTATTTATGTCTACCATCTTAGATTTTCCCCTTTGACATGACTCTTGCATGCCACTTACTTTTTTCTGGACATTTTCAGATTAACCAAATACTTTAATCATTATGTTTTCCCACATTATTATTGATACATCTTTTACATTGGGGGATAATGACCTTATAAAATACATCGTGTAGCACTTAACACTTTCATGCTATCAGAATATTTAGTTCTTTTTCTGATAGTGGTATTATCTCATATTAATTGACCTTTCTGTAATCCTAACACTCTGGAAAGAAAAGGCAAGAGAAACACAAGCTCCAGCTCAACCTGGGCAATGTGACAAGATCTCACATCAAAATTTTTAAAATATATTCAGAAAGACAGATTGGTGATAGAGCTAGTGAGAAGGGCCTGGATGTAATCCTCAGGCTCATGGCAGCATTCATATTAACTCTCCCCATAGTTTTTGTTACTCTTTACATCCATTATAACTGTATATATTTTAAATCCTAAAGATGCTATTAGCATTTCATGCAATCAATATTGAATTCTATGTATCCATTTATTCATTTTTTCCTGTGCTCTTCAAACCTTCATGTTCATATTTCTGTCTTAAATCGTTTTTTTCAACATAATGAACTTCTGTTACTGCTATTGTTTTTGAGGCAGAGTCTCACCCTGTAGTGCAGGTTTGAACTCACTTAAGTAGTTTAGGCTGGTCTTGAACTCGCAGCCCCTCCTGCCTCAGCCTCCTGAGCACTGGATTTACAGGCTTGTGCCACCACACCTGGCATTATTGTTTCTTAAGCCATGCATATTTGTGCCTCAAGAATTTAAGGATTCTGGGTCAGAATCCTCAGTTAAAAGGTCAGGTCTAATTTTGAAGTTGTCACTGCTGTGCTTGCTCCTGTGAGGATCTGGTCTTATATGTCTCAAGTTCATTTTCTTCTTCTCTTTAGTTTTGAACAGTTTCATTACTATATGCTGACTTAATTTTTCTAAATTCTACTTGAAGGTCACAAACCTTCCAGAATATGTGGACTGATTTTTTCATCAGTTTTAGCAGAAAAATATTTTCCAGTATATTTTTATCCAATTTTTCCTCTTCTCTTACTTCCATTCACACTCCAGTTTATTTTAAAGATGTCCAAGGTGATCACATGTACCTGCTACTCACCGTTGTACTCTGTGTATCCCTGGATTGTACTGCTCTCACCTGCAAACAAAGTCATTTATTCTGTTCTTGATTGTCTTTGATGTACATCTCATTTGACAGCCCCCAGTTTATTCTTCTTGTAGGCTTAAATCCTTTAAGGAAGTTTTCTGTTTTCTCTTCTGTTTGGCTATCTTTACCTGTGTCTTCAACCTGTAAGACACAATGCTGCAAAGTTGTTTATGAATAATAATATCTAGATCATATTTGGGTATGTTCCTGTTTTCCCTTTCATTAGTAAGTATTCCTCCTACCAATCACAATTCCTGGCACACGTTATTCAAAAAACTTTACTTTGGACCATATCTTTTTCAAGAAAATTTTGAACATCTTTTATTTACTTTATTATTTGGTACAGAGTCTCACTACACAGCTTGGACTTGTAGTGATTCTCCTGTCTCAGGCTCCCTTGCATTGAGATTGTAGGCATGCACCACCAAGCCTGGTTTTGGTGGCTGGAACAGTGCACACAGGGTTCTGAGGCCTGCATAGCATGAAGTATGAAGGATAGAAACCGGGCCCTTGCGCTTGCCAGGTAGGTGCTTAGACTGCCAAGCTACCTCCCCAGCCCCTTTGGTCGACATCTTAAGAAGACTCAATCCATGGTCAGTTGGTGAGAAAGCCTGGTAAAGTGAAGTTGCTTGGTCCAGTGGCAGGGAAGGAGAGCAGGGGAATGGCTCCAGCAAGGAAAGGGTGAGGAAGAAGACACAGACCTTAAGGTGACACCTCTGTGACCTACCCATATTTACCCTAGTATACGCTTTGCCAGTCCCTCAGTGGACTCCAAATCCTGTCAAGTTGGCCCTAACCACCAAGTCCCACTCTTTGTTAATAAACACTTAATCTTCAAGGGAAAACAACAGCATGTTCATTATTTTGCTTGACAGAATACAACCATCCTGTGTCTAAGCAGAAATAAAACAGTTCCTTCACCAAACTCAAAAATTTAGCATTTTTCAAATCTGCTCTGATACTCAAGGAAAACTTTTAACTCTAATCCTCTGCACAAGTAAAAAAAAAAAAAAAAGTTATGTAATCTCAAAGAACAATAACAAGGGATAAATACATGCACTCCAAAGGAGAGGAGTAGAAGAGAAAGCAGTGGGTGAAAACAAGACCAAAACCAGCAGTCTTTTTGTTCCATCCCCAGCACATGGGAAATGCAGTGGTAAAAAGATGAGTTCCAGGGGTCTTGGCCGGCCCCACCCTTATGACTGCAACCCACATGACCTCCCTTTTGGGGTGATTGTATTCACACTCTACAGCTTCCTAAGCAGATAATGTCTGTTGCTGGGACCTCTGACTTCTCAGGATCAGCACTGTACTTTCACTGCTACAAGTTCTCTCTCTCTCTCTCTCTCTCTCTCTCTCTCTCTCTCTCTCTCTCACGCACACACACACACACACACACACTTGCTTCTCGAGGGCTTCTTGCTTAGACTCCTGGGCCTTCCTTTGAAATTTAGGTAGAAGCCTTCCTGACCCCATTTCATCTTAATGTGTATTCAGGCTCTCTGAAAGAACAGAATCAATGGAAAATGTGTATGATTGTGCAAGAGAATTTATTAGCTAGGTGCAGAGATTCAGAGGCAGGGAATTAGTGGATGATGCTTGGATACTAGTGAGCTGGGAGATCCAATAACTTCTCAGCACAACAAAGGGGAAGCTGCTGGCAAGAGGGATCAAGGAAGCAGCGCCAGCCCAAGGTTGAAGGCCTAGAAGCTCCATGGAGAGGTGCCAGTATGGGTCTACATCAAAAGGCTGAAGAAATGGGAGTCTGATCTCCACAGGAGACAACAGCACCCATTCGAGCAAACTGGAACTCTTTCCAAAAACATGCCAATTTCTTTCTTCTCTCCCTTTTATTCTATCCAAGCAACAAGCCTATTTATGGTGCCATCCTCAGCCACAGTGATCTTCCTCCTAGCCCAGTTCGTTATCCTACATACCAGTCAGCTCTTGAAGTGCCCACTGGCATGCCCAGAGCTGCACTTTACTAATTTAAAATTCTTAATCCATGGCAGTGACTTATCATAACTAATATACACATTCTCAGTTTTGTTCATAATATTCAAATTTTCATTAAATAAACTGATACACAAGTTGATTTCAGCTTTGGAAGGCTCCATCTAACTTTGTTCTTAGCATACACTTCCCCAGGGCTTTCATCTGAACATATTCTATACTTGCTATAATCCTTCTCTTTGGAAAGCCAGAGGTTCTAATCATCATCTCTTTAGCGCTGGGAAAATAACAAAAACTCTGCTTCAATTTTAGGAGTTCTTTACTGGTGTATTCAGCCTCTCTCACTGTCGAGTTTTAGTGTTTGGAAAATTACTTCAAGGTGAAGCATTCTGTGTTCCTTTAATCTACAGATTTGTCACTCTTTTCTCCTCAGTTCATCAAATTGCTTCTGGTCTTTCTGCCATCAATTTTTGTTTGCTATATAACCAGTATACTCTTCTTGATTACAGCAATAATTATGATATAAACCTAGTGACAGCAACTGCAGACCATCTCAGGAGACATATGTCTGTCTATCACATATGTTTCATATGTCTTTCTTTCTCCTTGATAGTCCCTTCTTTAGAATATCAACTTTTTTTGATACTGGGGATTGAACTCAGGGCCGTAAACACTGTAAACTGCTGAGCTGTCTCCCCTAGGATGTTAACTCTTTTCATTCATACTGTTTCAACAGTTCTCTGAGGAGGAGATTGGTCTTATACTTTACTTTTTCTTTCTATTATATTTTATCAATTTGTCCTATTACTTGTCTGCCACAACCACTCTCTCCTACCTAGACTCTTTTTATTTCTTTAGTTATTCAATTATAGGCCTTTCACCATGAGTTTAATGAGAAAATAATTCATCTTGGAAAAAACACTTCTACAGACAAGAAAATCAAAACTGTTACCTCTTTTTGGCATATTTACACAATAACTGATTATATTTATAAATGAGACTACACCAAGAGTTAAAATACCTGAGAAAATTGAATTAGCTGTCAAGACTTTACTTATTTTGTGCAGAAACTTGTGTCTGTCAATATGTGGCTAAAGACTTAAACTTAGGAGATGCATTATGTATTCAATGAGACCATAATTCCCAACAAAAACATGCCAGTTGGCAGATGTAACAGTGACAAAGTTATCACCACTCAAGATAGAATCAAGATGAGGTGAGCACATGGCTAATAATTCTTCCTCCAAATCCACAGTGAGGGCACATTCCCCTCAGAACAGGCAAAGGAGAACAATCTGGAAGTTTCTGGGGTAGTAAGTCCCTCATACATACTTTAATTTCTATCAAGATAAAGGTAAGAGCTTAACATACCCTTGAGTTTCATGAGTTATTGGAAATATATCATATTTTTTTCCAAAAAATATTTAAAATCTTGCATAAGCAGAAACTAAAAATTGTGTTTTGTATAAACAATTGAAACTATTGGGAGGATTAAAAATAAAAATAATTCCATGAAGCAAGGATAAAGTAGTTTTTATTATACATTTTAACATAAATAAATCATACAACATACTTATCATCATACTTAATTCAGACAAATAAAACAAAATTCACATTTTCTCTACCTTTTTAAAGTACCTGCCAATGGGGCCAGGGAGATGGCTCCGTGGAATAAGCACTTCCCTGGCAAGTGCATGGGCCTGAGTTCAAACCCCAGTTCTGCCAAAAAAAATTTTTAAAAAATAAAGTACCTGCTGAAATCAACAAGCAAACAAAAGATGATTCATTCCATAAAGTTTGAAAAACAGAAGCCTAAATAAATGGAGAGGTAGCACTTATAATTATTTACTGCCTTACAATTTTATGACCAAGACCTACCCTTAAGTGCAAAGGGAATATTTACCTATGAGAGAAGTTATAAAACAGATCTCATTGTTTCGTATATCTTTCTTCTACAAAAATTATTTCTTCCTAGACCTCTATAATATGGATAACCTATTAGATTATCATTTCAAAAACACTCTCTCTAAATACATAATAGTAAATATTTTGGGCTGTGGGCAACATTTTACCTTGTCAGAACTACTCAACTCTGCCATTGTATCAAAGGCAGATATGGAAAGATATAGGTATACGTATCTTCCAATAAAATATTACTTATGAAATTTGATATGCTATTGACTTACCCCACAGGCAGAGTCTGTCAAGCCTTGCTTTAGTGGGAGACAACCCTTCACAAAATGTTCCACATTACACCCACCAGAGATGCCCCAAGACGTGCTGTATGATGTCTTTGCTATCTTGTGGCTTGTCTTTAAGTTATTATGATTGCTTGCTTTGCTTCATAAATACAATTAAATCATCATTTACAAATACTTCAAATTGCACATAAAACTAAAATGCTTCCTCATGATTTAGCAAAGGCTTCAGCTTTTCCCAAACAGAAACCTGACCGAGTTCTCTGAGGGGGAGTTTGAATACAACTTTAACAAACATTCCTCCTTTGCAAGTTGGTGACTTACTGTAAGTACCTGCTGGCCTTGGAGCTAGTCTACAACATGTCCCGTCTGTGGGGTCTTTGCTTAAGGTGAAGACTGTCCTTCCCAGGAGAATTGGCTACATGGTTCAGTGGGAGACCTTTCAGTAATGATAGCGGCCAACTTGGATTTCGAGTGGGACCGTATGGGCAATCAGTTGACAAATCATACCTAACTTAATGAAGTCTGAAAAGAAACTCTGAATAGCAGAGCCCAGAAAAACTCTTCCTGCTGTCACCACCTCATGCATTTTACCACTCAGAAGTGCTGAAAAGGGCAGTTCCTGAGGACTCCAGGGGGAAAGACAAGAGCAGCTCCACAGCGGGCTCCTCAGGGACTCCCCACTCTGTGTATTTTCTTTAGGTTGATCTTAATATATACCTATGCCCACTAATAAACAATGACTATGCATGTAATTTTCAGTGAGCCCTGTGAGTCCTTCAGGTGAATTCCTAAATCAGTCAGCAAGCTAGGGAGCTTTCAGAAAGTTGCAATTAGATATCAGAAATGAGATGTCAGAGTTAGATGTCGGCACTGAAGTCCATCACGTGAAAGACTGAGCTCTCTAACTTTAACTCCAAGAGCTACTGTATTCATTCTGCACTTAATGCAACCTGCCTGTGATCTTCTATATATTTAGTAATTCAAAGAGCCTAGTTGAGAAGTGGAAGATTAAACCAATTAATACCCCAGTAAACACATATCTGTGGCTTAGAAAGATAATGGCCATTCATTTCAGCACTCGTGTTTACTAATCTCAACTCAAACAACACTATCACAGGGCTCTATAAGACATTTCCTGACTCTAGCGTGCTGATTTCAGGCAAGCCCAGGGAAACGGGTTACCTGCTTATTTACTCACAGCCAGTTCAGATATCTTAATAATGTGGTTCAACATTCTAAAAAAAAAAAAATCCAGGGTTTTGATGAAGCTATTGAAACTATTCACACTTCCTCTTGCATCCATGTACAACTCTATCTTAAATTAGTCACAGCCTCCATGTGTTCTGATTCTTCAGATCCAGGCAATATGTCAGATTCAATTTGGAGCAGCATATTTTAAAGAGGTTGGAATAAACTGAAGAGCACACTGAAGAAAGCTGTGTAGAGAATGACTTAATTTTCAAATGTGTTTTTAAATAACCGCAAAATTGGAATGATAAAATGAAATATATGTGAATAATGTCTGTTAGTAAATAAAGTATTTTTCATGGGAGTGGAGATTTATTTATTTTCTGTTCTTCCACAGCAGAATGAAAGAAATAGTCATCTTGGATCAATTTTTAAAACAGTTTTAGTCATTATTTTTAGCCATTCCAACAATGGAATGAATTGCTTTATAAATCTATTCTCCTTTTGTCATTGAAGGTATTCAAGTAGAGTCTCAACTATCATCATTCCACGTTCACTTAATAAATATTCATAAAGATTTGTTATGTTCAAGGTGCTGTGCTCAGACTATGGGAGAAGCAAAGACAGATCAGACTGAAGGCTTTACAGGGAGTGGGGCTGAAAACTGAATTAAGCACGCAGCGTCCTCGACTTAGGAACATTCGAGTTGCATTGTCGCTGAAAGCAATGGACCTCGCATTATGAACAATGTTGAGCAGAACAAATCGCAGAACTAGCTCACGCGTGTGCTGCTGTGTGTGCCAACGCAGGCAGTCGTACAGTGCTCAGTCAGAGCCCAGGACATCTGGAAGCAAGAGAAAAAGGTGGTGGTGAGGTGGAGAAGACTGCTAGGAAGTGCAAAGCAGTGCACACGGTGCGTGTGCACCAAGGCGGCAAAAGGCTACTTCCTCAGGCTTTCCAATGAGTACGACTTTAACAAACATTCCTCCTTTGCAAGTTGGTGGCTTACTGTAATCACAGTGCCAGCTTGAAAAGAAAATATGGTGTCCTAGGAGCTGCACAGGCAAAGTGCACAGGAATGGGGCAGAAGGAAGCGTGACTTCCGGTTCCCAGGTGCTCTTCTACCCTCCGCGCATTCTCCACACAGCGGCCCGAAGCCAGTTTGGGGTCGTGGCCCTCCTCAAACTCCTGCACAGCTTTCCGTGGTATACAGAGGGAATGAAGAAGCTTTGCATGGGTTCCTACTGTCAGTCACAGCCTCCCTTCTATGTGCATCTCCACTTACCAACCTAGTAGTCCTGCTTCTGTCCATTCATCTGCTGAATGCTGCATGCCCAGACCTAGGTGTGGTTGGCGATTCTTGCTCCCAGCTTTCAGCTATGTCCCTCCTGAGGCCATTCTCAGCCACCCATCCCTAGCAACTGGCACAATTTCTTTTACTGCCCATCTCTCAGTGGCTTTTACCATTATATTTTTTCTCACTGCTACTGAGATCTGGAATTGAGCTTTTCTCTTGTTCACATTCATAAGTGGCCAATCACTTGTCTTTCCCAACTAGGATGCCACAAGAGTAAGGGTATGCCGGCATCAGCTGTTGTCGTTTCCCCAGCCTCTGGATTACAGCAAATAGTAGTAGATCATAGACATATGATGGGCACTTTAGAGGGTGAACAAATGAGGAGTTTTGGTACACGCTCAGACCTCGAACAACAGGCTCAGCCAAATACCTCAGGGGATTAAAGCTCCTGCAAGCAGGTTCAGGGACCCGGGGTTCAATCTGCGGGCCTGCCATGCCAGCCCTGCCCCAGGGCCATGCTGAGACAGCACTTAAGACTGGGTGCAGTGGCGCGCTCCTGTAATCCCAGCTCTTGGGAGCTGTGAACAGGCGGATCACTATGAGTCTTATCTAGTGGTGAGACCCTGAACACCCTGTAGACTCTTCCCTAAAATACAAAAAAAAAAAAAAAGAAGAACATGGACAACAATGTTTAACTGACTTTGCTCGCATTTTATGATGCCAGTTCTCAGTCATCTCTCTCAGCTAAGCCGCCCTGTATCATCCCTAGGATTCTAGTCTTCGTTTATGTCTTATTCCACAAATACTCTACCCAAGCTTCAGGCTCCAAGAAAGCTGTACCCATCAGAGTGTATGCAGAAGGATCCGCCAGTTAAAATCTAAAGCAGGCCACAGACACGGCTTCTCTAGGGGTTGCATGAGTAAGAATGTATAAGAAATAGATGAAACTAATTTTCATTCAACTTGGTAAGCATTAGTTTAAAGAGGTTAATCTGACTCACGGCTTTGGAGGCAATAAGCCCGGGACCATGCGGTGCCGGTTGCTGCTGAGCGACCCGCAGCTCTGTCACGTGGGTGCCCTGGGAAGGCCACGCGAGTGGGGCAGCTTCACGTCATGAAAGCTACCCCTGAGAAGCGCTTTAATGTCTTCCAAGGGTAGCGTTTCCAGCGGCTGAATTACTTCCTTTTCAAGCTTTCACTGTCTCTAACCAGTGCCACACCAAGGACCAAGCGTCCTGCACATGAGGTCATCCAAGCAGCCTCAAGCCACGGCTATGTCTAGGCCATCGCCATTTCAACAGAATTTGAGTCCCCAAGAGAGGAAGATCGTTTTTTTTGTTTTTTTTTTTTTTTTCAGAAAACAGCTTGAGTGACCAATTTGGCATGCTTATATCTGGCAATCTGAACAATTAATATGTGGACAGCAATATGCAACATAACAACCATTGTTGAATTCCTATCATTTTGTTTAGTCAAATTCCGTATTATTTCTAATTGTTTATTTGGGGGGGTTGGGGTATTTTTGTTTGTATGTTTGTTTTTAACTATTTTCTATTCTCTTAAAAGATGTGGTCTTCGTGGAGTGATTGAATCTCAAGAGCAGAGCCCTTGAGAATGGAATTAGTGATCTTATTAGAGGGGGCTGATGTTCAGGAGCTACGAAGGATCTTTTTTGTATTCTCATCCCTTAGCCCTGCATCTTCACCAGACACCAAATTTCCCACACTTTGACTGCAGACTTGTGGCCTCTGGAACTATAAGAAGTAACTTTCAATTCTTGCATTGTTTTGTTTTGTTTTTGTGTCCGGCTCAGCCTCACCTGGGAGGAGGGCTGGTGTGGCATGCAGTGCCAGGAGTCAAACTGTGGTCCCTGAATTTACCTCAGCTTGCCTAAGCAGGTGCTTCAGAACACTGCGCTATTTCATCAGCCCCTAACTTTCTATCCTTCATAAATTATTCCAGTTTCAGGTATTTTGTTACAATACGGTGAGACAGTTGGTTAGACTCACCAGGAGGTAAAAAATGAAAATTTTAAAAGAATCAAATTCTACCTCCATTCCTGCTTTCAGGGACTCTATGGAACTAATAGCATCTATAGCAAGGAGGCAATAAAAGCCCTAAATAGAGAGGGCTTTGTGGAAGCAAAATCCATTGAAGATTATTGATGGAGAAAAGAGATGGTGCAGACAACCCTTAGGAACCTTACAGCTTAGTGGCTTCTCATGGGACCCTGAGTCTGACTGCTTGACTGTTCTGCTGCTCCTCCCTGCGTTGTGGGAATCACCCCAGTGGGTACGTGCCTCACCTGCCAAACTCACTTGGGGGAGTTATTTTGCTATCTCAACTTTTTTCGTAAATGGTCAAGATATGCAAGCCACAACCTTGTCAGGAAAAAAAGGAGGACAGAATGTTAACTATTCTTTAAGAAAAAAAGTAAATAGGCAAAGCTTATCTCTGCCACAAAATCCAGAATAAGAAATCTTTTAACAAGCAGCAGCAATAACTGTGGAAGTAAAACTTGATCACAAATTATCACTTATATTAGATTTACTGTTTCACATAATGCTTTATAAAATTTACTTTTTTTATGATCCTCAGCACCACATGCTGTGCTGGCTTTACCCCCAGGCATGCTGAGCCAGCTGCCGAGGGCCTGGGGCGTGGGGCACATGTGTGTAATCCCAGAACTGAGGAGGCTGCAAACAGGAAGATCACTATGAGTCCAAGCTGCGTAGTGAGAACCTGTACCAAATACATTAAAAAAAGAAAAAAAGAGGAAAAAAATTACTTCTTTAAAAAGGAATAAAAAAAGCTTTCATGCTGTCCCATAGCATGCCTCTTTCTTCCTTTGTGAACTTTGATTTCCTGGATAATTTTTAGGGAACTTCTACCCCATCCTCTTGAACACGCTTCAGTAAGTTGAGTCTTAAATAAGTAATGAACCTATCAAGTCACTCTTGAAATCTCTGTTTCCATAAATGGCAGGGATAGAGGCCTAAGAACAGCATCAGAGATGATGTGTCTGGCTTTCAACACTCCAGGCACCAAAAAAACGACCTATGGGAGGCCTAACATGCCGACTGAGGCTGCCTGCTCAGTCTCTCTCTAATGTTCCTGTTTTCAGAATTCTGTCAAAGTACACAGGAAATGTCTTCTCAAATTTGATCCTTGCTTTGTGTTGCTTTATCTGTCTTCCAAATACATAGATGTCTGCAGTATGAAAAAAAAAAAAAAAAACAGTGTTTTCAAGGAGGAAGAAGTGAATTCAGTCTCGATTCCACAAGAATATTGCTGAGACTCCTGTGGTCACATCATAAACTCTAAAAGGCTTTTTCCTCAATCTTCACCAGAGAGGCAATTCAAAACATAATCCTTAATTTTTTGGAAACAAACATGATATAAATTATAAATGAATTAAAAATAAATAGCTCCCTGACAAACAAGCTGTACTTTTAGAAACTGTAAAATGAGATTCTAAATGACCTCCATAGCCTTGGCTGATTGCTAAGGCAACTAACTGAAAATGCAGCGGACTGACTGGTCTGTTTTCTGGGCAATTTTTGATCCTATGCAGAAAAACATCCATTAAGCAATGGAGATATTCTGGATCCATTTAGATGTAAAACATTTAGTACCTATGGCTACGATGGACTATCCTAGATTGATTAGAACACTGAGTATAACATCAATTTGCTTTGTTTAACTCCTATGGTTTCTATGCATCTGTCAAAGACCCTGTGTTGAAACCTGAATTCTCCAATACAGCAGTGCACAGGGTCTCAGTCAGGTTGCAGTGTAAAGCTTTCATGGATGTAATGATATCTCTGTCCTGGAAATGGTTAGATTGGCTAAATCTGACTCTTTTCTCTTTTACACAGTCCCCTTGCAATTCCATTTTCCTCCCTGCACTGATGCAGCCTGAGGGCCTCCTTAACTTCCAGAACTTTAAATCAAAATAAACTTTTCTTTGTAAATTGCTTAGTCTCAGAAATGGTGTTATAGCAACAGAAAATGAACTAAGGCAACAGCCTTGGTATTTCTCAAACTGCTGATCACAGTGTTTACTTTGGCGTCTTTGAAGATTATATTTTATGGGTCTGGACTGACATATAGATCTATGTTTTCAACAGAAATGAATTCAAAATGTTTAAAATACTGTCAGGTTGCTTGCGGCCGCCCTACTTCACTCTGCAAGAACCACAATAATCTCCTAATGTTCTTTTGTTTCCTGTAATTCTTTCATTAAAAAAAGGAAAAGAGGCTCCTTGACCTTCACAAATATTCCAGCCTGTGTGGTAATAAGGTTTCTGAATAGAAAAGCCTTTTCTGTAAATTAGTTTTAGCCTGGTTTATGAACAGAGCACCACCACCCCAACTAATTGACTTGAGCACAAAGAGAAAGTGGATCCCAATACTACAGCCTAGAAGTGGCTTTCCAAGATCGGTACTCAGAAGGCTTTCCAGGAAGGAGCCCCTATTATCTACTTTCACATGCAGACAGCTTACACTTCTGATACAAACCTGAATGACACTTAAAGAGTGCTCCAGTGTAGGCATTCCTGCATGTACACAGGCTCCACAGATCAGAGGAAACAAAGATGCAGGACTTCTCTCTGTGCACTTCCCCGCTACATCCTCAGACAGAGCAAGACAGGTCTACCCTCTTCCATACCCTCCTCTAGCCTGACATCTAGTTCTCTTCAGAAGACCCTTGAGTGTTTTTCAGTCTCCTATGCTTTCTAAGTTTTCCTTCCCCTGTTCGCAAGTCTGTTCTCAGATGGTCTTAGCTATTTGGTCCTCTGGACATATCGTCCCTGAACAATGTTGTTTTGTTCATCTGTGACACTGGCCTTACCCTAAGTTCTTTACCCATGGTCAAGTGACTTCTAACAAGGATTGCCAGCAGTAGATAAGCACCAAATCTTATCAGAGGAACACTACAATGCTCCATAGTTGAAATCATAAAATCTTATCTTTAGTTTTCCACAACAGTACTATTATCTTGATTTTCCACATGGGGAAATGGACACAGCAAGACCAAGTGACCAATCTCTTTCAAATCAGCGTCAAGCCTAGAGTGATGTTTATACACTTCCACCTTCATTGCTATCTCCAGTCAGCCCATGTACCTGTCCTTATAATGTTATTTCATTCAAGAATTATTTACTCTTTATTCCAGATTGTTAATAAAGACATTTAACAAAACCAGACCCTACACTGACCCTGTAGTCAACACATTGCCTGGAGTCATTAAGATCTGTCCTCTGGCCTGTTCTCAGTCTATGTGAGAGAGCACACAGCAAAGCCAATTCTAATTAAGTTGGCAAACAAGATTTATTGAGAAACTGTATCAAATGGATTATAAAAATATAAATATATGTGTGTTAAGGTACATTCATTGTGCTTGGCACATTTTTAAGTCTATTGAAAAAGCTATCAAGACTGTCTGGCACTATTTGTCTTTATAAATATATTCTTTTATAGCAGAGCTCTCTGGGTTCTTTTGATTCCATTATCCTCTCGCTGTTTCAATCTTAACAGCAGTTCTGTTATTTTTTTTAAAAGGAATGATTTTACAATAGGAATTCAAAAACAAGGTTTTTTTTTTAATTCTGAGATTATTATCAAAAACATTAACAATTAACCCCATTGAAGAGTACTGGGCCAAAGAGAATTGTGGGCATCTTATTAAGTATTCTAGCAGTAACCAGCTTGGTTTGCAGCCAGGACTTTGCTGCCTAAAACAGGGCTCAGGCCTGTGCTGGAAATCACGTCCCCTAGATCAGAGGCTCCTATTCACATACCTGATCTTCACATTTGTTTGTGTATGGATTCCACTCCATTATGTTGTTTTCTTGTCCTGGAATTTGTTGAGACAAACTGCTCTACAAGCTCTTTATTTATATACTACAAAACCTCACCTATGAAATTTCCTACCTGTTTCAAACCTGTTTTATACAATAGAACTCATCTATCTTTCAGTGAAAATTCACAGTGTTGTGAAAGGGGAAGGAAATTTTTTTAAGCTAAAGTCAAAGTGGTCTCCTGATGACTGCCCCACAGCGCATTTTTATATGAATGGAAATTGGATCGGTTAGGAATTAACAACCACCATATTTCCTTAACCATAATTGCATATCCTTATGTCCAAGATATTCACAGCTAAGGACTTTGCCACTGACTTTCTTAAAAAAAATACCATTTGCATACAGTTTCTGGCATTAACTTTTAAGGCTCCCCTTCCAGGTGGCCTTTTTTTTCTCAATAGATCTGAGCCTCTTCACTAGGGACATGACATACTATACATATGCTAAATGGAATGCAAGCTTTAAAAACACAGTGTGCATTTGCTAGAAAGCCATTCTTGGAAAATGATATTTGATTGAGAATTTGAGTATTGCAAAGAGATCTCTCTGTTAATTATGGCACCATTCATTGTTGCAGTCATGACATTTTCAATATTTTATGCATTAATAAATGGATAGCATATGATATTTTGAAAGATTTGAAAAATCTTCTTGAGGGGAGAAAGAACTACATTTTTAGTGTTGGTAAAGGAGGGTCTACATAAAAGTGATGGGATTCCACGAATTCAACTTGCACATTTGAGAGGTATGTGAATGGTAGGTAGGTGACAGGCACACAACTACCCGTATGGGTCATTTCATATGTGAAATACTATGACTTTATTTCTTTAAATTTATATGATAACTAAAAATGTAAGAGTAATCGTAAGTGCATACTTAGTAATATCAAATTTTAATATTAAATTTTATTTAACTGCAGGATGAATAGTAAGTGTTCAGATTTAGAGATGTTTGTGGAGTTCTGCTCCACCAATTCAGTTTGCCTTTTATTTTTGCCTCAACACCATTCTACAAAGCTGAGTTTGCAAATGTCCTGGACTGCAAAAGATTGGGGTGCTTCATCATTAGCAATAAGTAGACATACGCCCTCCTTTAAGGATGTGAGCTACTACAAGAACAAACTTGCAAACCTGCTTCAGAATTGAGCCCTATGTGTAATAACATGCCTTTATCCAAATCTAATATTCATGTGACTATTTTCAATGTAAACATAAAATTAATTTCATACTATTTGGTAACATTATTATACAGATTTAGAATATAATTTGTATTATTACCATTGTTATCCTATTGATTTAACATTGTTTACAGGTATTTTAGGAATAAATATGACATGGGAGGAAAACTGAGGCACATTTCATGTTTAGTGTGGAAATAGTACATGAAACAATATGTGCTGGTATTTTTATTATATCCTAGATTTTTTTCTCCACTGAGTACATTACAGGCACATTTTATAGCAGTGTTCTCATAACCACTTAGGAAAAATCTCTCATTAACTTTACTTCAAAGGTGCTGCTATGAGGTGCAAAGATGCCATGTGTTTGGGCTGAAATGCACAGCCAGACTCAGAAACTGGATACAAGGAGACCGGCACAGAGCCCTGGCCCTTGACTTCATGCTGACAAAAAGTAATGCAGATCAGTGATTCTCAGACCTGACAACAATCCCCTGGGGGTTGGGGCTGGACTGAACGTCCAGCGCTGGGCCTCATCTGCGTGTGCCATGGGCCTACTCAGTGCCCGAGGATTCATATTCCCGGTGAGTTCCCACATGAGGGATGCCCCTGGTCCGGGCTCTGTTCCTTCCAGAACTGCATGTGGAGAGTTAGGAAAATTGAGATACATCCTGAAGATTTTGGAAACTGGAGATGCTACCATGTGACTGGAGATAGAAAAAGTAGCGGTAGGAGAGAGCAAGGTGTTCAGATCGAGGCCATCTCAGAAGAAGAGGAGACAGGAGCGGGAGGTGGAGTCGAGGAAAGCCTGCAGTCCAGAGGAAAGAAACAGGGAAATCAGGCGAGGAAAATAGATGCACAACCAAAGAAGGAAGCTTAAGACGACATGTGGAAGTGCCACAGTAACTTCTACTTGAAAACCCAACCCTGGGAAAGCGCCTGATGTCTCTGAAGCATATCATCGCACACAGCAGCCGGTAGTGGACAAACATCCACTTGGGAAGCAGGAAATGACATTCAGACCCAAACCACTGGTGACAGTGGCAATCAGTACATCTTGGAGCGCAGCCACCCAGATCTCCATCGTGTTTGGAGACCCCTCTCCCTGCAGCCTCTGTTTCCACTGATACACATGAGTCTTTTCCTCCAAGGCCTTTACTGATCTGTTTCTCCATGTTATCAAAATTGCCTCTAGATTGATCACCCATTGTATACCCTAAGTTAGCACAGAGACATAGGAACTTATTAATTATTTCTTAGTAAAACAGATGTGTACCATTTTTCTCTGTTTTGGTTTGACTGCTCAAGCAGCCCTGCAGTTAAATTGTGCTTTAGCTTAGGCAGCTGAGTAGAAGATAACCTGGTGTTCATCTGTGATGCTGTCAATACAGTCAGTGGAAGGAGTGAGGTGCGTGCGGCTTGTTTTCTTAATAATAATTGCTGGAGGCCACTTAGGGCCATGTTCCATTTACTTTCAAATTAAGATGGCATGCAGTGTTTCCTGTCCACCCAGTTCCTTTTACTGTAGACTTGAAGAACCTCAAAATTCAACAAAAAATGGAAATGGACTTAGTTCAACATTCGAGTCTCAGGGCAATTTAGGAGAGAGATATTTGAGGCCAAGGGACCAAAGACAGAACCCTAGGGAGCTTACATTGCTCTTGACATCATGTTGGGAGGTGGGACTGGGAGGCCATTGGTGTCCACTTCTTCAGCTAATGGTACCCTCAGAAAGTTCTGAAATGGGACTGGGTTCTGTCCCAGACCCATTCAGTCTTTGCATCCTGTTTCTAGCACTCTGCTCAACTTCCAAGATGTAGTTAGGCAGATTCGGAGGAATCTTGATGGGCTTTTTAGTACATTTTGGGAATATATAATGATCACATGCATCACAGGGAATTTGTACCTGAACATGATTTATCGTGATTTTTTTTCCTAGTCCTCTAACCTCCCTTCTAACTTTCTTCCTCTCCTTATTTACAAAAATGTAGTTTCCTTTTTTTTCATCTTGTCTCTTTCTTTTCCTTTCATTTCTCCCTTTCATTCTCCCATTTCTAGCTCTCTTTTCCATTTGAACATTTTCTTCCTATGTCATAACATCTCTTATACATGTCGGTCCTTATCTATACTTTCAGTTTCTCACACCACCAAAACAATGTGTTATTTATACATAGGCATCAAATTTACTTCACTTAAAGAGTATTGTCTCAGGCTGCATCCATTTGGTTAGAAATGTCTCAAGTTTGTCCTTCTTCATGCCTGAGTAGTACTCCATTATATTAAAAAAAAACCTATAACTTCTTTAGTCATTCATCAGTTGATAAGCATTTGGGCTGTTCCCAAAATTTGAATACTGTACACTGTGCCATTATAAACATGAGTATGCATAAATTGCTATGGTAGAATACTTTCAATTCTCTCAGGAACATACCAAGAAGTTCCTTCTTAATTAAATTGATAACTGGGTCAAAAGGAAGGTTGGTCTGTCATTCTCTTCTTTTGGTTTGATCTTTCTTTGGTTTCAGTATCAGAATAATCTGCCCATTTCTTCTGTGTTTTCCGTCATATTCGAAAACATTTTCTCAAATTAGATATTGTTGATCTTCCTCATTTTTTATAGTCTGTTGTGATTTCATCCTTTTCCTCTCTAATTTGAGTCTTTTCTTGTTTTCAAAAGGTTAGATAAAGATTTGTCAATTTTATTTAGTCTTTCAGAGAACCAAATCTTTGATTCATTGACTCATTTTGCTAAACTCCTCTATTTTTTTTAATTTTTATCTGCTCTAGAGTAACTAAACATGTCTTTTACTATGGTCACCACCTCTGTACTCATCTGAGAAATTATTTCTCATCTAATTTTTCTCTAGCACCTCCTTCATCAACTCTGCTACCACTTCAGAGAGTCTGGGTGAGTGGATTCCAAAGTGTTTCACCTCACTGATCCCTCAGTTTGCCTTTGGGGAGCTGGAAGTCTGATTGTTTAATAGTCCTTTCCTTTTCTGTTTTGTTAGCTTAATTCTTCAAATACTTGTAAATTTCCTATGGTGAGTAGTGTTATTGCTGGAAGGCAGAACCCTTAGGAAAGGACTTCTGCTCAGAGACAGCTTCCAGGTGTTCCTGGCATTTGAGTTTTGAGTTTGTTTCAAGATCCTACCTCTTCAATTAATGAGAATGAGATGCCACCATTTGGCCCAGCGCCTGGTTCTTTGGCACCGGCCTACAGTATGTTTGTGAGCTGAAGGCCATCTCAGTCATGGAATAACAGGAAGAAAAACTGAATAGAACAATTATCTCATCTTAGCTAAGGTAGTATGGCAGCAATAACAATAGCATCAAACATAGCCCAGAAAATGACCAACTATTCATCTTAATTTGCCACCTTTACCCATAGAAACTGTGTATGTGGCTACACAAAAATATATAAAATAAACTATAAAATTTGATTCAGTAAATATGCCCTTAATATGATGATTTTATTTTCAAGGGAGAAAATTTAAAAGACATTCAGGGGAAAATGGAGAAGGAAGAAGATGGAAGAGAGGCAAAGAAGCAAAGACTGGAAGCAAAGTGGGAGGACAAAGGGATTTATGTGAACTTTGGGAAACTGGTGAAGACAGGAGGGAAAGAGAAGAAATAATAACAAGAACAGAACAACAACACAGAAAGTAGACACAATGTCCACACACATATAAAAGCAAGAACAAGCAATCATGACAAAAACAAGAATACAAAGCAAAAAAAAAAAAAAAAGCGGAAGCAGAAAAACGTCCATTTCAGGGCATGTTTTGCTGCCACTGTTAGATAGACAGAGCAGACAGAGCCCAGATCCATGTTAATTCCAACAAGTCAGCCATGGATTTACGGCAGGTAGTGTGTAATCCCAGCAACCCTGAATCTTCAGTTCTGCTGCAGTGCAGGCTGGTCTTTAGCTGTGAGACTGACTCAGTTTGTTCAGCCCATGACCCTGTGTGCGCCTCTTGTTGGCCCGAACTTGGCTCCCTGCTCCAGACACCGGGTACCACTGGACGGAGCCAGCCCACAGCCGCTCTGAGTTCTGAGCTTAGTGGCTCCCCACTGAGACAGTGACCCGCCTAAATAATTCTCCAGCCATTGCAGTCCGTGGCATCCACTGCTGCATTTCATAGGCACATTTCTCTGTGGAGGCCTCTGGAGTGGCCAGTGATCATCAAGTATCTGCAGATTAAAGCCTCCCTCCCCACAAAGTGAATCAGAGTTCAGGGAGAAAGTACTACTTGCCACCTCCTTCTTCTGTGTTAAGGTTTTTCTTTCTGCTCTCCCTGTGGGCTTCCATCCTTGCTGCAGATCCCTGCTGTGGCCAGGAGACCCACTTCCCTCCTCCTGCTCTTCTTCAGGGTGATTTATTCGAGTATCTGGGTACCAAATGTCAGAGAGGCTGTTCCTCTGCTGTCCATCACTCTATCATCTTCCCAGAAATCATCTGAGCGTGATGGTATAGCATTTTTGTAGTACATGGAGTGTGTAGTACTTTATATAACCGTATTTTTGTTTGTTTGTTTCTTCTTTCTTTATTTCTCTCTTTGGTGGCTGGATTGTGCATGGTATGTGGTACCGGGATGAAACCAGCAAGTCTCTGTGCTTGCCTGAGCTTGCCTAAGCAGGCACTTTAGACTGCTGAGCTATCTTGCTGGCTCTCCTTGTATATTTTAATTGTATGTATTTACTGGCTACAGTTACTAATTGACTGCGTGTATATGAAGTATAATGACCAAATCAGGATAATTAGCATTTCCACCTCCTTAAATGTTTCTCAGACATAACAGGCTGAAGAGTAGCTTGGGAGTTGAGTACATAGTTAGTATGAGAAAGGCTCTGGGTTCAATACCAAGCACCCAAAACAACAAAAAATAAAAAGCGTGACCCCAGAAGCAGAAAGCAGCTTGCTCCAGCCACACACTGAGAAACTATCAGATGCTCAACTGAAAACCAGGTTGCTTGTCCTTCAACCGCACAATCTTGCATCACACTCTTTCGCAGATTTTGCTACAATAAAGGTTTTTCTGTTGTATTTCCTTTTCCCCTTACATGCATTCACTCTCATATGTTTACAGTACTCTTCCTCACCCATGCTCACTCTTTATTTTATTTTTATGTATTTGGTACAGGGTCCCACTATGCAGCTGGGATTCATAGCGATTCTCTTGTCTTCAGCCTCCCCAGAGCTGGGATCACAACTGTGTGCCACCGTGCTCTGTCCTAGGGGCCAGCTCAGCAAGCACGAGGGTGGGGCTGGGTGGCATGTGGTGGCAGAGATTGAGTCCCAGTTATCACACTTGCCTAAGCAGGTGCTTAGCCCACTAAGCTGTCTCGCTGGCTCACCCGTGCACATTCTGACACTGCCATTCGTGCTAACTACCCCATGCACAGGCCATAATACACACACACACACACACACACACACACACACACTCATGACCTCAGGAGCACCAGACCAGCAGCTGGTCTTGCATGGGAATTTCCTGTTCAGATTTTCACTCCAGCATTTTTTAAGTGCTTTATTCGCTGGCAGACAGCAAAGAAGAAACATTTCAGGTTAAAGTGGTCAGAAAAGGATCCAGTGCTGAGACTCTTAGATAAAGTCCAGTGGCCAAAAGGAAGCTGATGCCAGAGAATGCATGATGCAAGATTGAATTTTAAAGACAAAGATCCAAAAACTGAATAGAGCCCAAGGTCAGTGGCCAAATCCCAGCAGATAAGAGTGGCTGGGTCTGAGGAAGTGCAGGATGTCGAAATTCATGGCGTCACCAGAGGATGAGCGGCAGGAGGTGCCTTAGGAAAACACAGGCCTTGTCCTCAGGAAAGATGGTCTCTCAGAGGCCGTGCATCTCCTGCCACCCTCCCCCAGCAGACCCTCTCTGCTCCCTTCTGAGACAGCTTCTGACATTTATATTCTTTGTCTCTTCTTGCACAATCAAGACAAAGTGGCTATGACTATGTCAAGCCAGTGGCAAAGCTTAAGGAACACTTGGCTTTTGACATAAATTCCTTCCAAGCAGTGGCTCCCCCAGCTGACGGCATGCAGTGGGTGATGTGAAGCCGAACCCGACTGCAGGTGTCCTCAATAATCCTGGGCCAAACAGAAGCCTCTGAGGGAAACACCCAGGTGTGTGAATCACCTTGAAGCTGTTCTCACACCACCCAGAAGCTGAATATCAAGTTTATCCAGACTTGGGCTTCAGCGATCCTGAATGCAGCTTTTCTTAATCATCAATTAGCCAACGATACACAGATAGGAAAGATCAGCGCTTCCTATCTTCACTGCCTCTGTTGCTGCACCCTATTGGACATGGAGGCCAAGTGTGTGGCCCCAGCAAAGTGACATTAGATCCACATGAGGGAGAAAAAACACTGCCTCAACTGTGCGTCACTCTCCTGTGGAGAGCAGTCATAATCAGCTACGTCCAGGTGCCTTCCATGACCAGGAATAAGCCAGAAGGGTCTCATACTACAAAGAACACATTTACGTTTTGTCATGAAGTATTCTCACCTCAGAAATATTTGCATGAAAAGACTGCATAAGGGCAAAAATAGACTGTGAAACTCACATTATTTTGTTTAGTGGAACTCTGTATCACTCATATTTTTTTCTGATTTGATACTACTTTGTGCTCTCATTAAAAACAAAATGAAAAGGAGTTGATCCTTAACTTTTTTTGTCTTCATTTTTCAATTCCTTTTCCTTTTGCTCTCTTCTTACTTTTGTATATATTTTTTCATTCTTTCTTTCTTCTCCCAATTTTGCACACTTATATCTGATAATAGGAACAACTAATTTGAAGACAATTTTGTGCAGTACAACAAATACTGTGCCACTCATTATTTTGTTTAGTACAATCCTGAATCACTTGTAATTTTTTCTGTTTTAATACTACTTTGTACTCCTTTTAAAAGTTAAAAAATAAAAAGTTATTCTGGCTTCTTGTGCCAGCAGAAAGATTGCAAATGTGGAGGTCTTACATTTCATGCATTTTTGTCAAGAGAAGGAACAGACCTTTAAGAACTTAAGACAAGCGCTATATCTTAATGGAACTTGGCTTTTGGTCCAAGTCAACATCTGAACTTATTTGTCAATGAAAGCTTTAAACCATGAAAGAGAAATAGATTAAATAATTTGTAGATTAGCACTGACCTGCACTCCTAATTTTTATCTCCACACAAACCCTCATTTAAAGCTAAATTATGGTACGGGCCCTCTTTGATCTTTCTACATCAGTTAGATGGGAAGTCAGTTCTCAGTGTTTATAGTAGGAAGATAATAAAAAATATTGCTATTGTTTTACTACTCAGACTTTCTCAAAAAAAGTGACCCTGATGCCATACTGGAAATCAAAAACACCAGTCAGTTGTTAACACATCTATTACAAGAAAAAAATCTATCAACTCATTAAAGGGAACAAAATAAAAATTGATTGTAAAGTAAGATAAATTAACATAGTCCGTCTCTACGGCAACCAAAAGGGCAACTATCATATTTCTTCATAGCATTCACAAGTTAGCATTCTTTTCTACAGTTCTTGATAAGTTGTTGTTCTAACTCATAATCTCTGTTCTATTGTTTTTTTTTTAAACATTACCAAACCACACAGTCTTGACCATATAAGGTAAAATGAACCATGGGTACCATTCCACATGGCGAACACTTGCGATTCAATTAAAACCAGATCTCTTGACATCTTTGTGCATCTGAGCCCCAGCCATAAGAGAGTAACTGTCAGCCTCCTGCGCTCTTCGGCAGCATAAGCACATCTATTCTTAGCCTATGAAATATGTGCCTTAGGTGTCAGGGGAGGGATTGCTGGCTTGTCACAGCTGCAGCCTGGTGGGGAGTACTTTGTGTGGTCTGTGAGCAGAACTTTTCTGCCTTCACGCCCAGCTGTGCATCGCCAAGTGGGAGATACTACCCCAGGCTCATCAATTCTCTTTGTGCTGCTCACACTGAACTTGGAAGGCTGTTAGAAAGTGGCAGGCTTGGGAGAGAGGTTCAGAGGCCAGTTTGTTCCCACTGGGCAAAAGAATTGCATCGAAAACCGACCACACAATTGTCCTTCTTTAGGTGCCTAAAAAAGAAAGGCAAAGGTCACTTAATGAATAAATCATATTTTTGCAGTTTCTATATCAGACTGATAACTGTTTTTGAGTCAAAACTGAATAACTGAGCGAGGAGAAATATGGGTAGAGGGTAGACAGAGAAACAAAATCTCAAATTTTCATTTACTTACATTCATTAGTTATTATTTGAAAAATGTTCATTTGGCTATCTGAAATGGGAAAAAACATTTTCCATATTCTCAAACAGAAAGAAAAAGATGGTATATTTCTATACCCCATTATAGTTCAATTTAAATAATTGAGCAATAAAATTAACCAATGAAACATCATTCTTGTCAAAAACCAATATGAAGTAAAAGGAGAGCTAAAAAACTGAAGCAGAAAAGCTTTCATTCTGCAAAAAGTCAGGAATAAACTGTGCTCTCAATCTTAAGGACCTCCACTGACCCGCACTCTCCCCCCTGACACTGAAAACTACAGTGCCACATGTGTCCTCGCTTAGGTTCAAAGCTCATCTCAGGGACCATCTAAAACCGTCACAGTGTCAGCCTGGGAAATAGCTCTGGGGTCTAAGCGCCAGCCTGACAAGCGCAAAGACCCAGGTTTGATCCCTGGCAGCACATGCCATGCTGGCCCTGGAACCCTACGAGCCTGCAGCCAAAACCAGGTGTGGTGGCACACTCCTGTGATCCCAGGGCTGGGGAGGTTGAGATAGTAGGGTCACCACGAGTCTGAGCTGCACAGTGAGGCTCTGTACCAAATTTGTAAAAAAAAGAAAAGCCACAATGTCTTTACATTAGAATATTTAGGATATGGTCATAACACCATAATTGAGTCATCATTAAGATGTCTACAATTAAAATAAAAGTGTATAATACCGATATCATAAAATACAGTTTAAAAAATCCAGCTCTTGATAGCTCTTCCTTATAGTTTATGTTTGAGTAAATATTTCAAGAGATTGAACAAAGTAGTATACTCATCACTAATACAGAAGAATTAAAGTATAACATTACAATAGTGATAATGATGATAATAAAACTAAAATGTCCTTTGGAGAAAATTTATTCTAACTCAGTCAGTTGACTGAGTTGTCCCTGGTAGAAGAAGGCTACGTTTATTTTTGTTAAAATACAAGCAACTGTTTAGAAACTGATAAATGGATTTGTTTCAATTAATACATAAAATAATTTGCTTTACTTCCAAGTGGCCCATAGAAAGTCTATTTTTATCTTTCTTGCAGAGTAAATTATTTTTGCAGACCCCTCACACCTGTCTTTACAGCCATGGCATACTCGGAAAGCTTTCTCCTTAACGTTGGTAGCTAAGCAGAATGTGTTTCAGTGTGCTAGCTGAGAATGCACCAGTCAAGCAAAGCTCACAAGTGCCTGGCAACCTGATAACACCCTGAATTAGTAGCTCTTCTCTGTTACCTTGCAATCAATGCTAAGATACTTCACTAGACCAGGGTCATGTTTTTCCTTATGTGAAATCAGAAATGTGATGAAAACAGATATGAAACCCCCACATTGCCCCAGTGTTTCGTTAGCAGTCTTAATCGCACTCCGTGTCTTTATTGGAAGCACTGTTGTCATGACTGGCTATTCTCACAAAGGTAGGAAATATTGGAAGCAACAAAGGATTCCCCACAAATACCAAGAGAATACAAACTGTGTCATGAAAACACACCTTCGTTTCATTTTATATTAGAAAATGGAAGGTGTAATCAGAAACTAAAATTTTTTGTGTGATTTCTGTTTTAAATAAGTTGAATTTATTTAGTTTTGCTAAATACAATCCAACATATAAGGAATGTGTGCTACATGTAGGCTTTTCCCTCTAAGAACTGTTTAATAAGGTTTAGGAGCTACAGACTTGTCAGGGTTCCCTCACCCTCATAGCCAGAGTGGCAGTACATAAAGAGCTTTTTGTGTGTGACTGTTCATTTGAATACTTATTTTGAATCTGCCTTAAACAATCGCTGTAGGGGAAAAAAGGGAGACTGTAGGAAGTTATTCCACTTACCTTGATTCTAAGGTACACCGATATGGGGATTATGCACTGGAGCGATACTCATGATAATGGATTTTGGTGCTCCGTTTGTTACTGCCTGCGTTTTCCAATGGATTGCAGGTGACGGAGATAAGGAAGCAGTATATGATAGCTAAACAAAGGAGTAGTCATTTCAGCTTATGTTTGAATTTCCACTCTTCTGTACAAATCAAACAAAGTGCTGTCCAGCTGCTTGTTTGTTCCAACTATAAAACATTGTTTTATCATATACTTCTGTGTGTATCTATAAATGTATACACCATTATATGGGACAGTTAAGGTTTCAGTTACATCAGAATTAGGAAATCCAGGGTTAGATTTGCTAATTTAAGTGAGGTCCCCTTTCCTCATTATCAGCTCTACAAAGGTGCCTTTCGTTGTTTGTGTCTGCTTTCACTATATATGAGTGTCTGGTAATCGGTGACAGACAGGATTGCAAGCCTGGAGGGGGACTCTTCTTCCTAAGAGTCACAGTATATTCTAGTCCATCATTTTGGGTGCATAATTTTCAAGCTGTACAGCTCTGTGTCTTCTGGGACAGTTATTAAATGTATTTGTGCCCATGCCCACAGAGTACTACGCAAAATCAACATCTGACCTTAAGCAAATGATTGGGTTCATAGAAAGCCTTTTGCATACAACTAATTGTCTTTTTCATTTAATACCAATGGAAGTGTATCCAATCACATAAGAATCACCCAGAGAAAAACCTTAGAAAACATAGAAGCATGAAAAGAAAATGGTTTATGTTGGTGTTTTACAGAACTAGCTAGTTATTTAACCAGCTGTAGATCCAGCTTCAATCAGTGTTCATGTTTATGAGCATTCTTCCACCATGATAAATGTTCCTTTGTAGCATGGTTCCTTAAGACTTTTGATTGCATGGGCTTCAAAATCATCTGCTTAACTTCTCTCCTAGTTTAGGAGTTAAAGCTACTTTTTTTGTTCTAAGGCTAGTTTATGCCAGTCTTAATTCAGAGGCTGGAAGTACATAACATTTTAAGATTTTTGACACCTATTGTCTAATTGTCTTACAGATAGTTTATTATGTATCAATTTATACTTCCTTAAACAATACTTAATATGAAACTATTAATGGAAGTTACTATGCCCAAATTCCTCTGAGAAACTTGTTCAATATTTCAACTGTAAAATATTAAAAATAAATTCAACTATTCTATGTAATTCTACATTATGAACAGTAAAATTATGAAAGTGACATCTAGACCTTGCCTTTTGTTCTGATGCTGAGTGAGGGGCATTGCTATAAGAGCTCACTTATTCCCTCCATCCTGATCTAATTTTACTCTTTCTTCAATATTCTGAATCTTAACCACACAATGAAGTCCTCTTGAATTGTCAAGGTTTCATTGCAGCTGTGTGACTTCCAGTTTCCTACACTCAGACAGAAGAAGATAGCTGTCTTCCTCACAATGCCTACCTGGAGAAATGAACCAATTGCAGGCAACTGCCCACTGTCCAGTTGGCAAAGGTAGGCACATGTTGGGATGCACAGAAGCAAAGCGGGATGAAGGGTTTCTGCTTCAGTACTGGAGTGCACGTCTCACACCACAGATCCTCCCTACTTCGTGATGCAAGCTGGCTAGGGCCCCAGCTCTCTCTCCACTGCTTTGCTTCTACCCCCTCTTCTCTCTACTTTCCTCCACTCTGTCATTCTTAAGGAAAGAATCAAAAACATGAGACTAGGTGTGCTAGTGCACACCTGTAATCCCAGCTCTTGGGAGGCTGTAAATAGGTGGATCACTAAAAGTCTGATTTAGTAGTGAGACTCTGCACACCCTGTAGACCCTTCCCTAAAATTGTAAAACAAAAGCAAAGCAATCAAGAAAAATACTCAAGCGAAGGTAGATGACCAACAACCACTGCCTGGGGCCCAGGACTGCACCACCTGGGCCCAGCCTTGCTCTGACTCTGTAGCACTCACTTTAAGATAACTTTTTTTCCTTAAGTTTTTTTTAATTTCTGAGCAAGCAAGCAGTTAGGGAAAGGCAGGAGCACACGAAGGAACAGGGAGATTGAGCAAGGCATCTGTTAGAGGTTGCACATCCCGGTGCGTTGTCTCAAACTGATCAAATATAAAATAAACTGATCAAAGATTGTATTGTCAGGAACATGGGAAATGAAGGAAAATCTCTGAGATGCTTTTATGACTGTAGCCTCATTATCCCACTGGACGTAAAAACTGCAGTTGCTCCAGCTTTTTCATGTAGTGTCATTAAGTTACTCATATCGACCAAACCTGACTTCACTCATTTTTAAACAAAAGATCCCTGTTTCTGGATGGTTTCCTTCACTGGCATCTTCCTACATTTATTTTTTTTCAAAGTAGTATTTTCTTTCCCCCTACCCTAATGAGCCAAGTTCTCCCACCCTCTTCTTTTTATTAACTGTGGCTGGGTTCCAAGCTGTTCGCCCTGGTACAAGCAGATTTTTCAAGCTCCTAACAACTGCTTATCTAATTGTATTTTAATGAGGTGTGCATTGTTGTTGCAGTTCTGCTGCAGCAGCATTTTAACATCATTTAGTCTTGGCAGGCAGTTGTTATTTGTGAACTCCAAAGCTCTGTACATCAGCCCACGGGTACGCACACAGGCACCAGTGCACAGACACACATTCACACGCACACAACACGCACATGCACATGCCTATGCACACATACCTAACGATGCCAGCCCTGGGCATCCGAGGCTCTTCCTGGGCTGAAGCATCATTCCTCCATGTTTAAAATGAATGAACCCCTACCAGAAATCGGTGCTATATATTCTGGTTTGCTGTTGTTGAGTGGCTGTGTGGTGGGTGTCCTCTGTTGACCCCAGTGCAGAGAGTTAAATGAACCATATTCAAGTCAGAGCTCCTGGTCACCAGCAATCTTGGCAAAGCCCATCTCCTTTGTCTAGGCATGCCACTGTATTCCCCTGCACAGAATGTCGAGCCAATGTATTCAATACAGATCTTCTGATTGTAAGGGTATTCAGTGATTCTTTTCATAAGGTGGAACCATTATGTTAAATTTTAAAGAACTAAAACATCTATTTCATTCAGTTTTTAAATGTCTCAAGTTGCACCTTTTTCCCCTTTGAAATAATAATAATGTTCTTCTCAGTATTATCTCTGTCAGAAACAAATTTATTCCTAGTGACTCCTCTCCTTTCCATCTGCCTGTGCTTCTCCCAGATGGAGTCCCACTGCCTTTTGCTCTTGTTTCTCCCCCAGATCTCCTGTCCTCCAGGATTTTGCCAAAGTACAGTGAAAATCAAACCAGCTACTTACAGAAATATTAATGGATGGACAGCGCCAAGAAGATTCAAAACAGGATTTTCTTAATACACCAGATTTGTCATGACTTGTCTGTTTTTCCACCATCATTCCTTACACAGCATTATTTGTAGAAGACACATAGAGTAATGTTTTCACTGTAATCTGTACATGGTGCTTCTTGGGAAAACAGAAAATCAGGGCTTCTCAGTTCTTTTGCTCTAGTCAGCTCATGAAGACTTGAGAGAGAAACAGATAGTAAACAATCAAGACATTTAATTGAGAGTCAAATTCCTTTGAACCTTATTTATTAAATTTTAGTAAAGTCACTGGAGTTGATGAGACTGACACATCTGCCCCTTCACTTGTGCTTTTTCTTCATTAAGTCTTTATTAATCCCTGTTGCATGCCTGAGAAAATTGTGATTCAAAGAGGGTGACTCATTCATGGTGATGCAACTGTCAGGACTAGAATCTAGATTTGTTTATTTTCAGCCCCAGAGTGTGTGTACTTCAGTTCTCCAATCTCTCTCCAATCACAAACTACTGTGTTAGGACTTGATTCAATGCCTCAGGTGTCTCTGCTGTTGTCCCTGTGGTCCAACAGTCACAGCCTCTCTGTGCCCCAGCTTCTGTGCCAAGCAGAAGAGATGGAAGGGTGAGCCCGTACGGAACTTCTCTTACTGGGCAGAAGCCCTGAGCAAAGCAAGTAGGCTGCCTACCAAGCCACGCCCGGAGCAGCCTGAGACGCACACAGCAAGGGTGCCCTTAAAAATGGGGACATACAGTAAGGAAGCCTAAGGAAAAAATGCACACAAAATTGAGCTCCCTTTGGGTTTAGCACCACTCCAGTTGGTTCCTCTGC